>AWOL01S0003391.1:0-34888 GCA_000715115.1 Nicotiana otophora
ACACACAGATGTGATCATCTTCAACTTTAAAAAGGTCAGCATAGAAACTTTGAACTTCCTCTTTATACACCATTGGAGCATCATTTGTGAACAAATGTGTCCACTGCTTGAACTCACAGATCTCAACCAGCTGTCTCATACCATCCTCCTCCAAGATATCAGGGGCAAATGTGCGGCCCCATAGCACCTTTTGACTTCTTAACCTCTCTTTCCCAACACTCCTTGGATCACCCACTCTGGCCTTCTTTGAGGAACCANTATGGCATTTCTGAAATTTTGAGAACAGGATCCATGAACACTAGACAGCCCTTCAGCAGGCACACCAAGAATGGATCCTAACAAGGTAGAGTCCATCACCATATCAACTCCATTCACCAACACACAGATGTGATCATCTTCAACTTTAAAAAGGTCAGCATAGAAACTTTGAACTTCCTCTTTATACACCATTGGAGCATCATTTGTGAACAAATGTGTCCACTGCTTGAACTCACAGATCTCAACCAGCTGTCTCATACCATCCTCCTCCAAGATATCAGGGGCAAATGTGCGGCCCCATAGCACCTTTTGACTTCTTAACCTCTCTTTCCCAACACTCCTTGGATCACCCACTCTGGCCTTCTTTGAGGAACCAGGTTCCTCATCCGTATCAACTTTTCTCTTAGCAGACTTGCAAACATTCTTTCCTTTTTCATTAGACTTCACAGACTTTTCACCCAATTCTTCCATCACCCTGGCAGCAAACTCTTCTACCAACTTATCACCAGATTCTTTCACCATATTTTCACTAGCAACAACATCATCAGACTTGTTCAGACTTTCAGCAGACACAGAAGATCCCCTTTTAGGCTTGGAGAGACCATGCTTCTGTGAGCGCTTTCTAGTCAAGGAACCAGGTTCCTCTTCTACTTCATCATCCACATTCACAACTGGCACTATCTTCTCATTCACAACTTTCCCATCTTTCACTAATTTTCTTTGCCTTGACTTAGCTTGGTTGTTCTTAAGTACAGACTCAAGAGCCTCCTTCCTTTTCAACCTTGTAGTATGTCGCTTAGGAGTAGACTCTTGAGCAACCATTGGTCTACGCCTAGTCAAGCTAGCAATTGTCATATCATCAGAATCCTCTTCACTATCGCCTTTTTCTTCTCTGAACACAGATCTTTCCTCAGGCATCACCACACACAAAGGATCAACATCAAAATGAGGAGAGGGATAAGGGTCAACACTAACCTGGGGCTCTTGAGAGGACCCCTGAGTTAGATCCTCCTGAGAGGAGTCAGGTCCCTCATTTGGTACCCCAGTAGTATTGTCCTGTGCCGATTGTTCAACATGAACAAGCTCTCTACCCTCTTTCACAGTCTTAGACTCTTCCCCCTGAGTCCAAAAACCATCATCACCTCCTTCTATAATAACCCCTTCATGAGCTATGGACATCATGTTTTCTATTGCCTCTTTTTCTTGTACATCCATGGAAAACTCAGTAGAGAAAGGAGTGTTACCTGTGGACATTAGATCAGGAGCAGTCTTTGTTGAGTCAAACTTCTCGGAACTATCAGTTGGATCTACCTTTGACCCGTTTTTCATAGGCGAGCTTGAAATTTCCTGATTTTCTTCTTTGTCAGCAGAATTCTGTTCATCCCTTTTTTTCCGGCGAAGTAGGAGAAGGTCTTTGGGCTACAAATCTTTTGGGAGTCGAGATTTTGCGACTCCTATGAGAACCAGAACTCGAGTGGGTAGGAGAAAAGACGGAATGTGGGGGTGGCACTGTCCTAGGGTTTTGGTTAGTAGTGGTGTGGGGTGAGGAGTCTAATATTGGTGTTTCAATAAGTGAGGACTCAATGGGGATGACACTTGGAACACTCGAGGTTGTTTGATTTTCAGCCATGGTGAGAAGAAGAGAAGGGATTTGGCAGTTTAAAGAGAGGCAGAAGAATGGGGTTTTGAAATTTGATGGGAGGAGTTGTGATAGTGATAGATGAATTTATGATGAATGAGGGACCGGTTAAGAAAGGGCGGCAGTTTTGGGAGTTGGGTCGGTTCTCAATAGGTGAGACGTTTGGGTTCAAAGGACATAAGGAAAATGTAACTGACATACTGATGGCGTGGCACTTGTTTTAACCGTTCAAAATTGTGCATGAGAGAACAGAGAAACTACTAACCCGTTGTCAGGAGAACCAGGTTCCCTGACTAATCTTGCATCTGTAAGCTTTGCCCTTTTTACCAGTGCGTACTGCATCAACTGCCTATTTGCTCTGTAATCATCACGCGTGTCTACCTGTAACGGTATAGAGGTGAGTTAAACTTTGCCAGAAAATACATTTTAGCTGAATTTACCTGAACATTTCTTTCATAGACAATCATTGAAGGGCCAGATTCTCCATTGGGTTTTATCAACCCCAGTGCCAGGCGAATTTTCTCAAAGTGTTCTTTGCTCAAGGCTTTTGGTGAAAATATCTGCAATTTGATCTTCAATGTTGCAGAACTTCATGCATATAAGCCCTTTTTCAACATTGTCTTTGAGAAAATGATGATGTACATCAATGTGCTTGGTCCTCTTATGTTGAACCCGATTTTTTTCCATATTGAGTGCACTTGTGTTATCACATAAGAGAGGCACACAATCTGAGAGTACTCCAAAGTCTTTCAACTGCTGTTTGATCCACAATAGTTGAGCACAACAAGAGGCAGCTGCTACATATTCTGCTGCTGCAGTTGAGAGTGCCACTGAGTTCTGTTTTCGCATACCCCATGAGATTAGGTAAGAACCTAGGAAATGTGCCATTCCAGAACATGCTTTTCCTGTCCACTAGATATCCTGCATAATCAGCGTCAGCATACCCAATAAGATTGTGATGACCCAAAATGTCATCTTTAAATTTAATAATTAATTATGTATTCTAAGACCTCAAAAAACACTATTTATCATTCCTCGACTTAAGTGTGCAGTCCGTAGAATTTTCTGGAAAGTTTTTATGTGAAAAATGGATTAAAATATGAATTCGAGCTTTAAAACTCAATTGAGTTGACTTTGGTCAACATTTGGAGCAACCGGACTCGGATCAGTGTTTTGATAGTTTCGGTAGGTCTGTATAGTCAATTGGGACTTGGGCGTATGCCCGGAATCAAATTCCGAGGTCCCTAGCCCGAGATATGGAATTTTGATGAAAAATTTAAAGTTTAAGTTCAAATAGTGATCGGATATTGAATTTTGGGAAAATAACCCCGGAATAGAATTTTGATGATTCCAACAGCTCCGTATGGTGATTTTGGACTTAGGAGCATGATCGAATTTTTTTTGGAAGTCCGTAGTGGAATTAGGCTTGAAATGCCGAAAGTTAAATTTTTTGGGATGTTTGACCGAGGGGTTGGCTTTTTGATATCGGGGTCAAAATCCGATTCTGAAAATTGTCATAGCTCTGTTATGTCATTTACCACTTATGTGCAAAATTTGAGGTCAATCGGACTTGATTTGATAGGTTCCGGTGTTATTTGTAGAAATTAAAAGTTTCAAAGTTCATTAGGCTTGAATCTATGTGTGATTCGTGATTTTAGCGTTGTTGGATGTGATTTGAGGTTTCAAATAAGTTCGTATGATGTTTTAGGACTTGTTGGTGTATTGGGTTGAGGTCCCGAGGGTCTCGGGTGAGTTTCAGATGGTTAACGGATCAAAAATGGGACTTAAACAGCTGTTGCAAAGGCTGCTGAAAATTCTCTTCTGTTGTGCAATCGAGCCCCCAGAAATCGAGCCGAGGATCGAAGGTAGGCTCGAGATCCATGATCGAAGGCCAGTGATCGAAGGCCACTCATCGAAGGCCCAGGATCGAGGGCTATGACCAAGGCCAGTGATCGAAGCCATGATCAATAGCCAGGATTGATGGCTGTGATCGAGCCCCATGGTCGAGGGCCATGATCGAAGCTATGATCGAAGGCCATGACCGAGGACCATGATCGAGGACTATGATCGGACCCCATGATCGGAATCCCCTTAATCGGACTCCCCATGATCAGACTCCCATGATCGAGGTCCAGGATTGGACTCCACGATCGAGGTCAGCCTGGACAGATCCTTAAGTTATAAAAACAGGGAGGCTTCGTCCCACTCGCCATTTTTAACAACTTGGAGCTTGAGCAGAGGCTATTTTTGATATATCTTCAAGAAAAAATATTGGGGTAAGTGTTCTTAACTCAATCTTGGTTAGATTACCCGAATCCATCACTATTTTTAACATTTAATTGGTGATTTAAGTTGGAAAGAAATTTGAAAACCTTCTTGGATAGATTTGTGGATTTGAGGGTCGAATCGTTATTGGAAATTAGTCATTTTGGTATGGTTAGACTCGTGGTTGAATGAGCGTTCATATTTCGTAACTTTCGTCGGATTCCGAGATGTGGGCCCCACATACAAATTTTGAGTTAATTTCGGTTTATATTGAAAAAATATAATATTTTCTTATGAAATTGATTTCTATAAATTTTGTTGACTGTATCGAATAATTATGACTAGATACGAGTCGATCGGAGTTGGAAAATTGAGGAAAAAGCATAATACTTGATTAAATTGGAGCACGTCGAGGTAAGTGACTTGTCTAACCTTGTGGGTGGGGAATTTCCCCTAGAATTGATATTAATGTGATTATTGAGATATATTGAAAGTCGTGTACACGAGGTGACGAGTGTGTACGCGAGCTAAATGTGAAAGATTATATTTTAAAATTGTGTAAATCATTGTTGCGCATTTATTAAATTATTCTATCTTGTTATATTCTTCATCATTGATTAAATATTTATATTTTAAATTTGTTTGACCTTCTCCTGCTAATTGTTTTATCTGTTTAGTTGGAACTTGATTTCTTTTATTCTATGCATTATTTGAAGGTTGATTTTCTTTAAATTAAATATTATTAATTTGAAGTATTCGGCATTTTAAAACTTGATATTGAAGCAACATATTAAAGATTTTAAAATATTATTTTCCTGAATTTATTTACTCCTGAATATTTTTGTAAGATTTTTGTACTGATTGTGATGGAGTACTGAGCTCTTTATTGTGAAAAAATATTATTTTTGAATTATTTTGACATGATCCGTGAGCTCTTTATTGTAGAAAAATATTATTGACGATATATTTTGGCATGAGCCGTGAGCTCTTTATTGTGGAAAACTATTGTTGTTGAATTATTTTTGGGCAAGTTAAATTATTTGATCACTTGAAGTGCAGATTGTGATATATTGTGATATTGATATGCATGCGATGGTATAAGGTATGGGTGTTGAAACACATGCGGTGACATAAGGGTGGCTTGATACGCGTGGCTAGTAGAGGTGACTACTAGAAGTCATGTGGTGTGATAAGGACGGATAAAACGCGGGATGCTATTTCGGAAAAAATATTTTCTTTAAATAAATTGGGAAGGCTCCCGCGGTGGTATAAGGAAATGAGATATTGTGAATTTGTTTATGATTTGGGACTACGAGGCGGTACCTCAGGAGTGCTCTTGTTGATATTGATTTATGGCCGCAGTTGCCTTTGATTATTGTTGTATTTTTCTTAAAGTTGAAAAGAGTTCTGTTTTGTTTCCACGAGGTATTTATTTGCCATTATTTTATGTAATTAAATGTGACATACTACTTGATTCATTTCCATTATCATTTTATCTTATAATATTGTTTAAACATTTTACCATGCCATTATTTATTCTCCAGTAGGGCTTGACCTGACCTCGTCACTACTCTACCGAGGTTAGGCTTGGCACTTACTGGGTACCGCTGTGATGTACTCATACTACTCTTCTACACATTTTTTTGTGCAGATCCAGGTACATCTTATCAGACTACGCATCAGTAAATTAGCTGTACGAGGAGACTTCGAGGTATATCTGCCAGCGTCTGCAGACTCCGGATTCCCCTTCTATCTTACTATATTGTTTTCCTTATTTGCTTTAGAATTTGATGTATAGAGGCATAGAGAATAAATTCTTAGAAGCTTGTGACTTATTTTTACCGGGTTTTGGGAGTTGTAATTGTTTGAATTGTAGTTTAATTATTTCGGGTATTTATTATTATTCCGCATTGATAGGCTTACCTAGTCTTAGAGACTAGGTGCCATCACGACATCCTACGGAGAGAATTTGGGTTCGTGACAAGTTGGTATCAGAGCTCTAGGTTCATAGGTGTCATGAGTCAAAAACAGGTTTAGTAGAGTCTTGCGGATCGGTACAGAGACGTCTGTACTTATCTTCGAGAGGCTATGGAACTGTTAAGAAATATTCACTTCTTTGACTCTTTATCGTGCGACATTGATTTAGCTTGAAATATATATCTTATATTCCTTTGTATCCACTCGTGTATGACATTGCGCACTCGGTATCAGTTATGCGTCGACGGTTCGTGATGCCGTAGATGGACTATGAGGGAGACAGAGATGCTCAAACATTGCCTCAATGTGTGGTTCCGACTGAACATGCGGGTGTATTGAGAGATCACCTAATGAATCATGCGGGGGTGCAACAGACGTTGGCGTCTGGTTGATTTATACAAGCTATGAAGGTTATTATTGTAGATCATCGGACATTGTGACCTATGACTTCGCGTCGAGTGGGAGGGGGTCCACTGCCAATGGGTGGATTGCGAGGTCATGTGTTATATCAATTTTGGCAAGAAATATATATATGTGGTACTGAAAGGTTCCCTAAAATTTACACATGTTTAAGACCTGAGATTTTGTAGAGGATAAGGTTGGGACTTGCGGTATGTCCGCCTCCTTAATAATCCTATACTTCAATACCAAAGGAGTTATAGAAACAACTCTAAATTTGTAGAAGGTCTACTCAGCGTGGACGTCACTGTTACAGATTTTGGGGTGCTTCGGAGGAAGTACACTTGTTGACGAGAGTCTGGACTACGTGGTTCGTGACAAGAATTGTCTGTATGGAGCTCTACTTTTGTGATCGTTGTGTATAAATATGGGCAAGGGTTACCCCAAAGAAGAATCGAAGAGTATGTTAAGAAACTGGTCAGCTCAACAGTGTTGAGTCAGCATAACAAAAGAAGAAATTTTCCTTGGGAGAGATAATTCTCCACAAGTGTTCGTGGCAAGCCTATGAAGAGGGCAGACCAGCCAATGCAACACCGCCCACTTGGCTCAGTTCTTAGAAACACTTTTGAAAGAGTTTGTTTCCCGGACTCTCCGTAATGCGTGGCACATAGGGTTTGAACGGTTGCGTCAGGTCACCATTGACGGTGTCAGAATATGCCATCAAGTTCAATAAGTTAGCCCGTCATACTCTTACTTTACTTCCTACAGCCAGAGGGCGAGTCCACAGACTCATTAAAGGACTCAATTATGATCGTAAAATTTTGTACGACTCGGGAGCTACAAGCTGATACTTCATTTCTGCTAGTTATACAAATTACCAAGATATTAGAATGTGTTCGGGGTGAGGAAAAAGGAAACTAAGGAGACCAAGACCTCTCGAGGTTCTAGGGGATTCAGTGGATTCTACTCTGCAAGTATAAATCATTATGGCGGGGGCTCGGCCAGTCGACCAGCCCAGTCCGCACATCGGATTACTTGGGGTACTCCAGTAAGTTCTTTTAATGCACCACCGACATGAGTTCCTACAATGGTTATTCCAGTTATCTGGCACAAATTTAATATGAGCAGCCTAACCCGCAAATGGGTTGTTTTTAATATGGTGATACTAGGCACATCATGAGAAAATTGTCCCAAACTTGGGAGAGACTTATTTCATCAAAGCACTCAGGCTACGTACCCCATTGTAGTTACTACACCACTCACATGACCAGTTAGGGGTGGAGGACAGACGGGTAGAAGGCGTCCTAGAGGTGGAGACCCAGCCGTTGATATATTTGTTTTATGGTATGGCGGAGGTCGCTACATCAGTTGGTGTCGTTACAGGTACAACCTTGATATAATATGAAGGAATAATTTACTTAACTTGATTCGGTTCTAAATATCGAGACGAGTCCTCCTATTGTGCTCCACTTATGAGTGAGTTTCATAATTCTATAATCTACTTATGTGTTTACTCCTGTTGGGAGATTCCATGGAGATAACTACGCCTATCATTCCATGTTGGTCACTAATAAGACCTATGAGGCTAAATGTGGTTTTCTGTTACTCATTTCGGTAAGTTTTGATATAATTTATGGATAATTAATTATAAATTGTGAATTATATGCCCTAGCGGTATGGGGTTCATTATGTGTTGTGATTTTCTTTTTGAACGGAAATTATTTAGAAGGAGCAAATGAAAAGTTTCGATTGGCATGATGTGCATATTACTTGTAATTCAGAACCGAGGACGAGATCCTCGCATTTTAATGTAAACTGATATGTTTAAACCGGGCTACGAGCTGCGACGGAAGTTATATAAGGACAAGATCCTTGTGAGAAAAATTCTTGTGTTTAAGTTCTCCCTTGTGAATTTTAATTTGTACTATAGTACTAATAGGGAGTCATGCCTGTTAGGCTTATTTGAAAATTCTATATGAAATTCTCTGTGCATACTTGCCATTTTTGTGTTGTAATTATTGAGTTTTAACCTACGAGGTAGGTTCCCGCCCAGGTGACGTTAAATGTGACTCATTATTTCGGGTAAATAATTTTGAGGTCTTCATGCCTCGTGTCTCGTTATCAGTATTGTGAAAGTTTGAAATGAGATTTTTGTTAACATGAAGTTAATTGACGATTCTGTCATTGATTATGAACAACTATTAAGACCAGATTGACCCAGAAGGGTGCTCCGTTCAGATGGACCGAGGAATGTGAGGAGAGCTTCCAAAAGCTCAAGAAAACTTTGACTACAGCCCCAATGTTGGTATTACCTACAGGTTCAGGATCTTATACTATGTATTATGATATGTCGCACATTGGTCTCAGCGCAGTGTTGATGTAAGACGGTAGGGTGATTGCCTACGCGTCCCGACAATTAAAGGTACATGAGAAGAATTATTCGGTCCATGACCTTGAGTTAGAAGCTATTGTTCATATCTTGAAAATTTGGCGGCATTATTAGTACGGTGTCCATTGTGAGGTCTACACCGATCACCGAAGTCTATAGCATCTATTTAAACAGAATGATCTTAATTTGCGGCAGCAGAGGTGGTTAGAGTTGTTTAAGGATTATGATATTACCATTCTCTATCATCCTGGGAAGGCTAATGTAGTGGCCGATGCCTTGAGTCGTAAGGAATAAAGTTTGGGCAGCTTAGCATATTTACCGGTAGCAGAGAGGCCTTTAGCCTTGGATGTTCAGGCCTTGGCCAACCAGTTTGTCAGATTGGATGTTTCCAAGCCGAGTTGAGCTTTGGCTTGTGTGGTTTCTCAGTCTTCTCTTTATGACCGTATCAGGGAACGTTAGTATGATGACCCTCATCTGTTTGTCCTTAAGGACATAGTTCAGCACGACGATGCCAAGGAAGTCACTGTTGGAGATGGAGATGTATTACGGATGTAGGGCAGGCTATGTGTGCCAAATGTAGATGGTTTGCGCGACTTGATTTTTCAGGAGGCTCACAGTTCGCAATACTCCATTCATCCGGTTGCTGCAAAAGTGTATCAGGATTTGAGACAACACTATTGGTGGAGGCGGATGAAGAAAGACATAGTGGAGTATGTAACTCGGTGTCTAAATTGTCAACAAGTGAAATATGAGCATCAGCGACCGGGTGGATTATTTCAGAAGTTAGAGATTCCATAATGGAAATGGGAGAAGATCAATATGGATTTCGTTGTTGGGCTCCCACGAACTCGGAGGAAGTTCGATGCCGTTTGGGTGATTGTGGATAGATTGACTAAGTGAGCTCATTTCATTGCTGTGATTACTACTTACTCTTCAGAGCAGCTGGCTCAGGTATATATTCACGAGATTGTCAGACTTCACGGCGTACCGGTATCTATCATCTATAATTGGGGTAGGCAGTTTACATCACGGTTCTGGAGGACAGTACAGCGTGAGTTGGGTACTCGGGTAGAGTTGAGTACAACATTTCACCCTAAGATGGACGGGCAATCCGAACGCACTATTCAGATACTGGAGGATATGCTTCGTGCGTGTGTGATAGATTTTGGGGGTGCTTGGGATCAGTTCTTACCACTTGTGGAGTTTTCTTACAACAACAGTTGCCAGTCAAGCATTCAAATGGCTCCGTATGAGGCATTGTATGGTAGGCGGTGCCGGTCGCTAGAGGGTTAGTTCGAACCGGGAGAGGCTAGACTATTGGGTACAAACTTGGTTCAGGATGCCTTGGAAAAGGCTAAGTTGGAAGGTTCGTGATGTTGCATTCATGGTTGGTGAGCGGGTATTGCTCCGGGTTTCGCCTATGAAGGGTGTGATGAAGTTCGGGAAGAAGGGCAAGTTGAGCCTTAGGTATATTGGGCCTTTTGAGATTCTTGAAAGAGTTGGAGATGTGGCTTACAGACTTGTGCTACCACCTAATCTCTCTGCAGTTCATCCAGTATTCCAAGTCTCTATGCTTCGGAAATATCACGGCGATTCGTCTCATGTGTTAGACTTCAGTTCTGTTCAGTTGGACAAGGATCTATCTTATGTTGAGGAACCAGTGGCTATTTTAGATAGGCAGGTTCGAAAGCTGAGGTCAAGGAACATTGCTTCCATGAAGGTTCAGTGGATGGGTCATCCGGTCGAAGAAGCGACTTGGGAGACCGAGCATGATATACGCAGCCGTTATCCACACTTATTCACCAGCTTAGGTACTTTTTCTAACTCCGTTCGAGGACGACCGTTTGTTTTAGAGGTGGAGAATGTGATGACCCAAAATATCATCTTTAAATTTAATAATTAATTATATGTTCTAAGACCTCGAAAATCACTATTTATCATTCCTCGACTTGAGAGCGCAGTCTTTAAAATTTCCTGGAAATTTTTTATGTGAAAAATGGATTAAAATATGAATTAGAGCTTTAAAACTCAACTGAGTTGACTTTGGTCATCATTTGGAGAAACTGGACTCGGATCAGTGTTTTGACAGTTCCAGTAGGTCCGTATCGTGAATTGGGACTTGGGCGTATGCCCGGAATCAAATTCCGAGGTCCCTAGCCCGAGATATGGAATTTTAATGAAAAATTTAAAGTTTAAGTTCAAATAGTGACCGGATGTCAAATTTTATGCAAATGACCCCGGAATAGAATTTTGATGATTCCAACAGCTCCGTATGGTAATTTTGGACTTAGGAGCGTGATCGTAATTTTTTTTGGAAGTCCGTAGTGAAATTAGGCTTGAAATGCCGAAAGTTAAATTTTTTGGGAAGTTTGACCGAGTGGTTGACTTTTTGATATCGGGGTCGAAATCCGATTCTGAAAATTTTCATAGCTCCGTTATGTCATTTACGACTTGCGTGCCAAAATTTGAGGTCAATCGGACTTGATTTGATAGGTTCCGGTGTTGTTCGTAGAAATCGAAAGTTTCAAAGTTCATTAGGCTTGAATCTATGTGTGATTCGTGATTTTGGCGTTGTTTGATGTGATTTGAGGTTTCAAATAAGTTCGTATGATATTTTAGGACTTGTTGGTGTATTGGGTTGAGGTCCCGAGGGTCTCGGGTGAGTTTCAGATGGTTAACGGCTGCTGCAAAGGCTGCTGCAAATTCTCTTTTGCTGTGCAATCGAGCCCCCAGAAATCGAGCTGAGGATCGAAGGCAGGCTCGAGATCCATGATCGAAGGCAAGCTCGAAGGTCAGTGATTGAAGGCCACTGATCGAAGGCCCAGGATCGAGGGCTATGACTAAGGCCAGTGATCGAAGCCATGATTGATAGCCAGGATTGATGGCTGTGATCGAGCCCCAGGGTCGAGGGCCATGATCGAAGGCTATGACCGAGGACCATGATCGAGGACTATGATGGGACCCAATGATTGGACTCCCCTTAATCGGACTCCCCATGATCGGACTCCCATGATCGAGGTCCAGGATCGAACTCCACGATCGAGGTCAGCCTGGACAGATCCGTAAGTTAAAAAAACATAGGGGCTTCGTCCCATTCGCCATTTTTAACAGCTTGGAGCTTGAGCAGAGGTGATTTTTGATATATCTTCAAGGAAAAATATTGGGGTAAGTGTTCTTAACTCAATCTTGGTTAGATTACCCGAATCTATCACTGTTTTTAACATTTAATTGGTGATTTAATTTGGAAAACAATTTGAAAACCCTCTTGGATAGATTTGTGGATCTGAGGGTCGAATCATTATTGGAAATTAGTCATTTTGGTATGGTTAGACTCGTGGTTGAATGATCGTTCATATTTCGTAACTTTCGCCGGATTCCGAGATGTGGGCCCCACAGGCAAATTTTGAGTTAATTTCGGTTTATATTGAAACAAATATATAATATTTTCTTATGAAATTGATTTCTATAAATTTTGTTGACTGTATCGAATAATTATGACTAGATACGAGTCGATCGGAGTTGGAAAATCGAGGAAAAGGCATAATACTTGATTAAATTGGAGCAAATCGAGGTAAGTGACTTGTCTAACCTTGTGTGTGGGAAATTTTCCCTAGAATTGATATTAATGTGATTATTGAAATGTGTTGAAAGTCGTGTACACGAGGTGACGAGTGTATATACGGGTTAAATGTGAAAGATTATATTTTTAAATTGTGTAGATAATTGTTGCGCATTTATTAAATTATTCTATCTTGTTATATTCTTCATCATTGATTAAATGTTTATATTTTAAATTTGTTTTACCTTCTCCTGCTAATTGTTTTATCTGTTTAGTTGGAACTTGATTTCTTTTATTCTATGCATTATTTGAAGGTTGATTTTCTTTAAATTAAATATTATTAATTCGAAGTATTCGGCATTTTTAAACTTGATATTGAAGCAACGTATTAAAGATTTGAAAATATTATTTTCCTGAATGTATTTACTCCTGAATATTTTTGTAAGATTTTCATACTGATTGTGATGGAGTACTGAGCTCTTTATTGTGGAAAAACATTATTGTTAAATTATTTGGACATGAGCCGTGAGCTCTTTATTGTAGAAAAATATTATTGACGATATATTGTGGCATGAGCCGTGAGCTCTTTATTGTGAAAAAATATTATTGTTGAATTATTTTGGGCAAGTTAAATTATTTGATCATTTGAGGTGCAAATTGTGATATATTGTGATATTGATACGCATGCGGTGGTTTAATGTATGGGTGTTGAAACGCACGCGGTGAGATAAAGGTGGCTTGATACGTGTAGCTAGTAGGGGTGACTACTAGAAGTCATGCGGTGTGATAAGGGTGGCTAAAACGCGGGATGCTATTTCGGGAAAAATATTTTCTTTAAATAAATTGTGAAAGCTCCCGCGGTGGTATAAGGAAATGAGATATTATAAATTTGTTTATGATTTAGGACTACGAGGCGGTACCTCAGGAGTGCCCTTGTTGATATTGATTTATGGCCGTAGTTGCCTTTGATTATTGTTGTGATTTTCTTAATGTTGAAAAGAATTCTGTTTTGTTTCCACGAGGTATTTATTTGCCATTATTTGATGTAATTAAATGTGACATACTACTTGATTCATTTCCATTATCATTTTATCTTATAATATTGTTTAAATATTTTACCATGCCATTATTTATTCTCCAGTAGGGCCTGACCTGACCTCGTCACTACTCTACCGAGGTTAGGCTTGGCACTTACTGGGTACCGCTGTGGTGTACTCATACTACGCTTATGCACATCTTTGTGTGCAGATCTAGGTACATCTTATCAGACCACGCATCAGTAAATTAGCTGTACAAGGAGACTTCGAGGTATATTTGCCAGCGTCCGCAGACTCCGAAGTCCCCTTCTATCTTACTATGTTATTTTCCTTATTTGCTTTAGACTTTGATGTATAGAGACAGAGAATAAATTCATAGAAAATTGTGACTTATTTCTACCGGGTTTTGGGAGTTAAAATTATTTGAATTGTAGTTTAATTATTTCAGATATTTATTATTATTCCGCATTGATAGGCTTACCTAGTATTAGAGACTAGATGCCATTACGACATCCTACGGAGGGAATTTGGGGTCGTGACAAAGATCAAGGTTGTCACCTGAGGGATAGTGGAGAACCAGGTCCTATGTTCCCTTGAGATATCTCAATATTCTTTTGGCAGTCTTCAGATGAGATTCCTTGGATTGGATTGAAATCTTCCCCAAAGACTTACGCTGAAAACTATGTCTGGTCTGCTTGCAGTAAGATACAGGAGTTACCCTATGATCCCTCTATACATGGTCTGATTTACAGGGGAACCAGGTTCATCCATGTCTAGACGGGTAGCTGTGGCAATAGGGGTGTCATTGACTTTTGATGCTTCCATGTCAAACCTTTTCAGTAATTCCTTGATGTACTTATGCTGACTTATCAATGTTCCCTTCAGAGATTGTTTCACTTGAAGTCCTAGGAAGAAATTTAATTCTCCCATCATACTCGTCTCGAACTCACTCCCTATGAGTTTTGCAAATTCTTCACAAAGAGAGTCAGTTGTGGCTCCAAATATGATATCATCAATGTATACCTGAACAATGAGTAGGTTTCTCCCTCGTTTCTTCAGAAAAAGAGTATTGTCAATTTTCCCTCTTGTAAATCCATTTTCTAGAAGGAATTTTGACAACCTTTCATATCAAGCCCGGGGAGCCTGCTTTAGCCCGTACAATGACTTGTCCAGTTTGAACACATGCTCAGGATGCTCGTGACACTCAAAAACAGGAGGCTGCTTGACATAGACTTCTTCTTTCAGATAGCCATTTAGAAATGCACTTTTGACATCTATTTGGAATAGTGTGAACTCCATATGAGATGCAAATGCAATAAGAATTCTAATGGCTTCCATTCGAGCAACTGGAGCAAATGTTTCATCATAATCGATCCCTTCTTCCTGATTGTAGCCTTGAACTACAAGCCTTGCCTTGTTTCTTGTTGTATTTCCAAACTCATCAAGTTTGTTCCTGAATACCCACCCGGTTCCTATGATAGTTCAATCTGCAGGTCGAAGGACCAGGTGTCATACCTTGTTTCTTTCAAATTAATGCATCTCTTCTTGCATGGTTATGATCCAGTCTGCATCTTTCAATGCTTCTTTGATGTTTTTGGGCTCTATTTGAGAGAGAAAGGCTGAAAAGGCAAGTGAGTTTCTTGCTTTTGATCTGGTTTGAGCTCCTGAGTCAAGAGGGGTGATTATGTTGTCAAGGGGATTTTAGCTTTTGTGCTTCCAATTTGGTACCTGAAACTCATTGGTAGAGGGCCCAAGTATGTCTGACTGAGATTCTTAGGCGCCTCTTACTTCAGCAAGTGGAGTACCCTGGACTGCATCAACAAATCTATTTTCAGCTTCAGTTGTTGTGATTGAGGAACCGAGTTCCTCTATGTCAGCTGGAGATTCATCTGTGCCATTGTCATTTGAATCCTTGATGTGACTCATCATATCAGTTTTTCCATTTACCATGTCAATAATTTCACCTGGAACAGATAAAGGTTCTTCATCTTGGTCAACACGTCTGTCCTTCTCACAGGAGAGGTGAGATTCATTAAAGATCACATGTATACTATCTTCAATACATTGAGTCTTTTTGTTGTATACTTTGTAAGCTTTTCTTTGGGATGAGTATCCCAGAAGGATTCCTTCATCACTTTTGGCATCGAATTTTCCAAGAGCTTCCTTTCCATTGTTGGGGACAAAGCATTTACACCCAAAAGTCCTTAGATGTGTCAGCTTGGGCTTCCTTCCATTCAGCAGTTCATATGGAGTCTTGTTCAGAAGGAACCTGATCATGCACATGTTCACCAAGTAGCAAGCAGTATAGACAGTTTCTGCCGAGAAATTCTTTGCGATCCCACTGTTAATCAACATTGTCCTAGCCATGTCTTCAAGAGTTCTATTCTTCCTCTCTACAACACCATTTTGTTGAAGTGTTCTTGGAGCTAAACAATTGTGAGTGGTGCCATTTTCAGTACAGAACTCATCAAATTTGGCTTTGTCAAACTATGTCCCATGATCAGACCTGATACAAGATACATTATTACCCATCTTCACTTGAATCCTTTTAACGAAGGCAACAAACACTTCAAAGGTTTCATCCATGGTTCTGAGAAACAGAGTCCAGATGAATCTGGAGTAATCGTCAACTATAACGAAGATATATTTGTTTTTCTCCCCTGCTTGCCACCCTCATGGGTCCACATAGATCCATGTGAAGAAGATCAAGTGGCCTTGAGGTACTGACTTCCCTTTTGGGCTTGAATGAGGATCTGACTTGTTTGCCTTTTACACATGCATCACACACTTTGTGGTCCTTGAAACTTGACTTGGGCAGACCACGAACCAGGTCCTTCCTGACCAATTTGTTCAGCAACGTAAAGCTTGCATGATCCAGCCTCCTATGCCATAATTCAGCATCATCATCAATAACACTTAGACAGTTGAGATCACCATTCTGCAAAGACTCAAAATCAGCAACATAGATATTTTTGTATCTTTTTGCTACTAGCACCACCTCACCAGTCACTAGGTTTGTGACTGTATATATTTTTGATACAAATTCCACCTTATTTCCCTTGTCACATATCTGGGAAACACTTAGCAAGCTGTACTTCAACCCGTTCAAGTAGTACACATTTTCGATTGAGTGTGAGAGAGACTTCCCAATCCTTCCAACTCCCAGAATGTATCATTTCTTGCCATTTCCTAAGGATACACTCCCTCCTTGCAGGGCTTTAAGTGAAAGGAAATCAATTGTACTTCCAGTCATATGCTTTGAGCATCCACTATCCATGTACCATTGTAGGCTGCTTCCTTTCACTGTTCCCTGTACAAGAAAATCAGGAGTTAGACTTAGGAACCCAAATGAGTTTGGGTCCCTTGTAATTAGGAAAGAGGTGAATGAGGGATTTTCTGGTCCAAACAGACATCATGCGTTTGTTATATGAGGGACCAGGTTCTCTACCAGTAGTTACTTTTTCAGCGAACACTTTGTTTTTCTGTTGTGACTGAAATCTGGTCTTACAGTTTTTTTTTAAAGTGCCTAGTGTTGCCACAGTGAGTGCAAAGCCAATTATCAGGTACAGTAACGTACTTTCTTTGAGGGTTGTAGGGAATCTTTTCCCTCTGGAACCCGATCCCCTGTCTGTTTCCCCCATTGTTGGTGTACATGGCCGTGATAGCATCAGAGGACCAGGTCCACTTGAGTGATTTTTCAAGGCCACTTTTCACTTTTCCTAGTTCTTCATGAAGTTGTTTGTTTTTCTGAAGCTCAGCACACAGACTAGACTTCACTGAATTTAACTCACTTCAAGCTTAATGTGTGCCTTACTTGCAACTTCCTTTCCCTTTTGAGAATTTTCAAGCCTACTCTCTATTTTAGGTTCCCCAATTGTTTCCTTCAAGTCCACTACCACCACCACTAATAGGTCATCTCTCTCATTCTCAATGTTAGCAACTCTCTCAGCTAAGACTTCTTTTTCCTTTCTTACACACTCAAAGGTCTCTTTTAGGTCTACCACAGCGACCATTAGATCATCTCTTTCATGTTCTATATGTGCAAGTTTTTCATCTATGGCATCCTTCTCTTTCTTCAGGTTCTCAATTGTTTCCTTTAAGTCAACAACAACGATTACTAAGTCATCTATGGTTTGTTCTGCTTCTCCTAACTCCACAGTTAAGGCATCTTTATCATTTATTAGACTGTGATAAACATCAATCAACACATTTCCAAAGACATGAGTTTTTTAGGAGAATAAGATTTCAGATTTCTCTGAACATCCAGAAAATTTACCTCATCATCGTCGTCATCTTCATCATCATCAGACTGAGCCATCAAGGCAAAGATTGAGTCATACTTAGTTGCTTCACTTTCCACTGCCATCATTGATCTATCACCATGATCATCTTATTCTTTAGATTCGCTGAAGGAGTCTCCCCATGCAGCAAGAGCTTGCTTTACAACGCTGTCAGCGACATTCTTTCTCTTGAAGCATTTATCAGGAACCGGTTTCCTCTTGGCTGCTTTGTCAAAGTTGTTTTTGTGATGATCTTGCTTTAGGAGAGGGCACTCCTTGATGAAGTATCTTGGCTTACCACATATATGATAGAGGTTATAATTTTTTGTCTTGCTAGAGCTTCCCCTTTTTGGAATGCCTCCATTCCTGTGAACCATCTTCTGGAATCTTCTTGTCAAGTAAGCCATATCACCATCCTCACCACTTGAATCATTGTTGTCTATCTTGAAAACCGGGTTCTTCTCCCTTTTGGGTTCTCTTCTTTGATTGTCCTTCTTATTCTTCTTCCTCTTCTTCTTCTTCTTCTTCTTCTTCTTCTTCTTCTTCTTCTTCTTCTTCTTCTTCTTCTTTTTATATGTTTTCAGATTGCCATCAAGTTCCTCTATGGTCATTGTCTGCAAGTCCTTCGCCTCTGTAATGGCGTTCACTTTGCTTTCCCAAGAACTGGGCAGTACACTAAGGATTTTCCTGACAAGCTTATTTCTTGGAATAGTTTCACCAAGAGAGTGAAGCTCATTAATGATGGAGGTGAACTGAGTATGCATATCTTGGATGGATTCATCATCTTTCATCCTGAAGAGCTCGTATTCAGTTGTGAGCATGTTGATCTTGGATTGCTTAACCTATGTTGTTCCTTCGTGAGTTGTCTGAAGAGCTTTCCAGATTTCCTTGGCTGACTGACATACCGATATCCTGTTCAGGGCCAATGCCACAAACAAGAATTTTCTTCGCAAGAAAATTCTTTTCTACGGCCTTTCGATCAGCGTCATTGAATTCCTTCATTATCTTGGGAAAGGCTACAATTGGGTCGCCAGGGTTCTTGGTAGGGACAAAGGGTCCGTCACATATGACATCCCATAGCTCAGAATCTTCAGCCATGATGAAATCGTGCATCCTAGTTTTCCACCGTCCGTAATACTGTCCATTGAACCTAGGTGGTCTGTAAGTAGACTGGCCTTCTTCGAAGTTTGGAGGAGCAGCCATGGGGATCCTTTATAGGTGTTAACCTGATAGAAAGAACCTGCTCTGATACCAATTGATAGAATACAATGGTCCACCAAACTCTATAGAGTACCAGGTTCTCTATCGGTTCCACTGGAACACACGCACACAGCAGTAAGTAAATGACTAGAGGAATTTTACGTGGAAAATTCTCAGCTCAACGGGATTAAAAACCACGACCTACCCTTGTAGGATTTCAACTTCACTACTGAGCAACTTTTAGATTACAACCTATGCAATCTAGGAATTAACCTCTTAATCTCTCACTAACTTGTAATACTCTATTACAAGCCACTTTGTAATACTTTACAACTCGACTAACTCTAGCCAAGACTCAAACACAAAGGTTTAAGGTTTACAAAGAGTTTCCTACAGAATACTTCTAAACAAGCTAAGTAGGAAATACAGTTTAAGAACTATAACAAAGTTACAACTCAACTAAGGACATAGAATGACTTGCTGTGAGGAACTAGTCCGTAGTAGTGTTGTTCTTTGTTCTTGATGCACTTTGGAATTGATTGCTTGATGATCAATGACTGTAAGAGTGCTTGGATGAATTTTCTAAGTGAACAAGTGATTTTTTTTACCTTCCTTGATGTTAATAATGCATTTGTGACATCACTAGAATGATGTAAGCAAGGTAGATAAAAGACACTCCCCATAAAGTTGACTGCTGCACTATTTCTGCACTGTAATGTGTGCAGGTAACAACTTTACAGCTGGGGTAGTTGACTTGTACAGTTTTCTCGGGAAACGATAATTATTTGTTCCCTCTGTTGTTCCTCTGACTCTGAAGAGTCGAAGCATATTCCAAGGTGGAACCTTTCGATCTTAAGATCTTGAGGATATGTAACTGGTTCCTTATCTGGTTCTTGACAATAAGTTTGTTAGATCTTCAAAACATAAAGCAAGGTACTTGTAACCTATCAATTAGTATCAAGGAAAAAGTTCAATGCATCGGTAAATATAGAGCTTAATCTGGACCAGTATTTTAAAAGGTGTGGACGTAAGGCAAGACATTTTACATATGCCTCAGCGAGGCGTAAGCCCTGAGGCACGGGACGTAAGCCCCATAGGTATTTAATATTTAATATTTTATAAAATAATATAATTACAGTAAATATTTATAAACAGGTAAAATTGCATAAAAATTGAAGAAAGCACTAAATATGTGATATATGTGCTCCATCCCCACAAAACACTAGTCAAAACAATCTATTATATGCTACTTAAAAGTACAAATAACTTGAGTCGAAAAGAATAAAGTTTTCTACATTGAGGAACAGAAAGGATGACTAACCTGCAATTTAAACTTTGAACTTGCTGCTATGAAGGAGAATTGAGTTCTCTTTGTATTTGTAAAAAAGAAATTGAATATTCGTTACTTTTGGGAGATATTAGCAGACTAACGGACAAGATAAAGAATTGTGAATGACCATGAATTAGGGCTTCAATCAATAAAAAGGGTCTTGACTTTTAAATTTAATACATTTCAGTTCCTTTTTAAAATTTTTGAGTAATTACCAAGCTGAATTTTGAGAATTTGGATATTATATGAAGGATTTATTCAACAAAGTTTGTTTTAATTTGAAAAAGTCTTTGGGGCTTATGCCTCACTAAAAATAAGCGCCTCAAACTCCCGGGCGTACGCCCCGAACGCCAGGGCGGACACCCTGAATTAATGGGTGTACGCCTCTCAAGACTTTCACCCCTACACCATCGCCTTGGGGCGGTTTTGATACGCCTCGCTTCAGGGCTCGCCCCGAAAACGCCTTGTAAAACACTGATCTGGACTTGTTTTTAAATAATTTGAGCGTCTTCTCTGGAAGTGGCAATTTCTTGATTGGTTTTACCTTCGATGCCATTCTCAAGTCTTTGCCCAGTGTTGATAGATTCTGCAATTGCAACAAAATTTTGAAAGCAATGGGGGATGGTGGTTTGACTAGTGTTGTTGTTATGCTAGCTTTTACATTGTTCGTTGGTAGTGGAATCACATTTATCTTGGTAGTTGCTGGTTACACTCATCATAAAAGTTGGTGGCCATTAGCTGGCGAGCGCAAAACCGGCGTATAAATTTAGGTTCGCTGGTCGAATATAGTATAGAAAAATATCGTATCCACAGGGATTGGATTTAAACAGTGTTTTCGTAGCTTCTAGTTAATTGCTATCCAAGATGTCCAATAATTTAGAATTGTGTGATTTAAAACTAAAATTAACTAAAAGTCTAAACTATTAGCTAATGTCAATTGCAACAAGAGTAAACATAGAAGAAATCAATGGGAGAAAATATGGGTTGATTGGATAGGTGCAAGATACGTGTCTGTGATTTAACTCTAGTTAATTCACTTCTAGGGTTCAAGTGAGTCTCTCGAATTCACTTTATTATTAGTTCGAATGTTTAGTAGAAACTTCTCTCTCGATTAAGTCTCAACCTCACAATATGAACTAAGTTAAGCTCGGTGAAGATATGCAAGAATTCGTAGTGGATTGGTTTGTAAGAGAACCTCTTTCGATTATTCCCCTAACTAGGTCTACGCAATAATTCAACTAGAATATTTCTATTACTAAGAAGAATCAATGAATTCAACCAACAAGATAATGCAAAAAAACAAAAGTTACGCCTCTTTCGATTACATAAACATGTGAATATATAGATGTGACAATTAAAACACCCAAATGATTCAATACATAAAAACTAGAGTTAATATCTACAAACAATTCTCAAAACACCAAATCCATCAATCCCTAAAGAAGAATTAGTCCATAGATATGGAGAAATTCATCACAAATAAGTTTAAGTTAAGGGAAAACATAAATGATCCAAACTCTTGTCTTGATTGAGGATTGAATGGTGAAATCCTTATACTCTTGCTTCCCTACTTCTCCTTAGCCTCCTTAGGTCTAGATTATGTCAAAAGTCCCAAATATACTGTTTTTCCATGTATATATACCAAGTAGGGTCGGGCCCAAATGAACACACCTTCTCCTACGCGAAAAAAGACTCTTTCCGGAAGGGGACGTGTGCGGCCACGCACCTGGAGATGTGCTCGTGCATTAGGCCGCGCACTTTGGATGGTATACAGCCTCAAATGCGCGCCCAGTGCGCGCTCGCGCACCTGGGTGACGTCTTGCTCGATATTTCGTTTCTCTCTGTAAATGCACTAGTGTCCGTTGATCCCCGAACTCGATCCCCACTTAATCCTTGGGCTTTTACTCAGACTTCAAAGCTCCAAAATAGCGTGAATTCATCCCACAATATCTACATAGCTCGGAATCACTTCTACAAGGCATAAAATACACAATTAGTGCAAAACACTAGCGATTAAGGCTCAAACTCAATTAAAGTGTAGTAAATTAGAGTGCGATAAATGACTAAAACCCGAGATTATAGTCTACGTATACCATCATTAGCAGTACTGGAAGGAACTCATAGTGTTGCTATTCAAGATGGTCTCTTTCTTAGTCGTAGACAGTGCGAGAAAGTATTGAAGTTCAAGAGGGGAGGAAGCCATGGTGATAACTTTCTAGCTGCTGTCATTAGGAATTTGAGGATCCTTCTGGGCAGGTCTCATGTTATAATTTCAAATGCTGGCAGTAATCTTTCCGAGGGAGTTGCAAGGCCACGGCAAATACTTAGAGTCGAGAGATCATACTTGTTCAAAGTTGACTTTAAGTTTTTGGTAATACTGAGCTACTGGATTAGGGGATGGAAATCTAAAATAGTATCAAAAATAAACAAAGAGGAAGCTGAGAAAATCCTTGAGGAGATTAATTTAATGTCATCACAACTTATTCAAATGCATGCCATAGGGTACAAGTAAATGGAAGGGTGCTGCAGCATTTTAAAGTGTTGGATCAGTATGCTTCTTTTTGTTAGGATACCCTTGTTCAGCAAACAAGAAGCTTGAAAATATTTCTCCAGTATATTTCATCTTTTGAGTTGTTGTCCAGCAGTGTTCATTCCAACCTTGAGGACAAGGTTATTTTAAGGGGGTTGGAATGTAACGGATGGAGATATAGGCTAAGTTTTGTTATTTGTAGTTTGGCCCTCTTTAGTTCTACTACTACAGTTTAGTCTCACTTTATAATCTATTTTTAGTAGTACCCCTGTTAGGTTTGTTTTATATATCTTGTAACATAGCATTGTAGAGATATGTTTGAATGAAAATCTGAATTTTTACTTTTAGCTTCTTTTTATTTCTCTGAATTTCTCATTTCAAGTGTCAATGGCGAATCCTCCGTGTGGGATTCGCTACATACATATATATAAATATTTTATATTATTATAGATAGATAAATAGATGCAAATTCATAAAAATAAAACGGGAATTCGAATCCTACATGGCTTAGGTCTTAGTTTTGCTACGAGGGAATTTGAATCCTCCACGTTTTGGGGTTAAGTTTTGGATAAATTTCACAAATGATTATATAACTATGATTTTTTTCCACCAAAGTCATATAACTTTCTTTCCTCACACAAAAATGATATAACTATGATTGTTTTCACCAAAATCATATAACTTTGTTTTCTCACACAAAAATCATAAAACTTTCACTAACTCACACAAAAATCATAAAACTTTCACTAACTCACACAAAAATTATAGTGGTCGAATAAAATTTTTGGTAGTATTTTTTATTTTAAAGTTTCAGTCTAATAAATAATTATCCAATTAAAATAGAAATATGAGTATATTTTTAGCTATTTCCAAAAATAATAGCCGATAAAATATATATATATATATATATAGGCTAGCAAATGCAATTAGTTTTGACCGACCGGTTAAATTTATATTATTTCCTTAAAATAGGAATAACCCAACCCACCTTGACTGAATACCCATATACGTAAGTTAAAATAATACCAAAAGTGAATTTTCTATTCATAAAAAAATTAGTTCGGAATGCATGAGATTCTGACAAACAAATAGAGAAATAAAGGTATAATTAGAGAGCACTTGAAATAAAAATGCTATCAATTTGAATAAAAATTTTGAAAATAAAAATAAAAAATAGAAATACCATGTTTTGAAGGATTTACTATTCACTCTTAGTATTATTTTAATTTATATATATGAGTATTGGATCGGGTGGGCCAAGACGGGTTGGGTCGTCCTTATTTTAATTGGATTATTATTTATTAGACTGAAAATAAAAAAACAAAAAATTACAAAATAAGAAAATATTACTGAAAAATTATATTTTTCGATCACTATGATTTTTGTGTGAGTTTATAAAAGTTTTATGATTTTTGTGTGAGAAAATATAGTTACATGACTTTGATGAAAGAAGTTATAGTTATATGATTTTTGTGTAAGAAAACAAAGTTATATGACTTTGGTGAAAAAAAGTCATAATTACCGGATCATTTGTGAAATTTACCCTTTTAAGTTTTGCTATGCAAAGTTTCTATATATAAAATTATAAATGCGAATTCATAAGATTCTCACCGTAAGTAGTTAAACCTCCAATTCACGACATGGATATACACTCAAACTGGAAGCACAAAAACTACGAGAAATCCTAGCCCAAGACCTCCGTGGCCGGAAATTTTTTAATAAGTTGGAGATTGAACAGAAACGCCTAAAAAGAGTTCGCGAAGAGGAAAAACGTGAAGCCGAAGCGAAAGCCCTATGTAAAAAGCTATTAGTAGAACAGAAGAACTTTACCGTTAATAAATCTGACATACAATGCCTGGTGATTAAACCGGAATATTCATCATCAGCCTCCTTTTCGCGAGAAGAAGTTATTCGCCACCTTTTTTTTCCTTTAAGCCATCACCTAGAGAAAGGTTCCTGAGATGTTGGGGGTTTGGCTTGACCCCTACCATGTATATAGAAGGTAAAGATGACAAAAGAAGAGGGGCATAGACCTGACCTTCCATATACACAAGACTGTTGCAAAGACAGTCTTCAAAAAACCCATGGAAGACGGAGAAATTTACAACTACTCTTCCATGAGAAAAACTAAATGAATTAGCTTACAAAAAAATTAACTTTGTCATGTCTACTTCTTATACTAGGTAATTGCCATTTATCTAGTAGGAAAGGACCTCTAGCTTCTTTAGGGAGATTCTGAAAATTGTAGAAATAGGAATTGTTGCCAGAGATTGCAGCTCTTTTGACTAACGCGTCAACAACCTGATTGGCTTCTCTATAGCAGTGAGAGACCACAACTTCTACTTGGGTGATACTTCTTTTGGCATCTCTGATGATCTGCTCCATCTTTACATTCTTGGTACATCCTTCTGTAATCATGTTGGCCACGATCAGAGAATCAAGCTCTAGATGAAATCTGGTGTAGCCTAGTTGTATACACCATTCACCACCAATTTTAGTTGCCACAGCTTCAACCTCGTTGTTGCTTTTACATTGAACAGGTATTGAGAAAGCCATGAGGAGATCTCCATTAGAGTCTCTTACCACCCCTCTTTCACCTGCTCTCCCAGTGTCCATAAAACTACCATATGTATTTACTTTCACCATATCTCCTATTGGTTTAGTCCATGTGACCGTCCAGTACTTCATTATTGGTTGCATCCTCTCCACCTCTTTACAGACTTTCACCCAAGGCCAATTAAGTTTGCAGTTAGGAAAGGCAACTGTCACAGCTGCTTGAATTGTCCAGCTAACCTTATGCTCCATATTGATTAGCATAAATCTTTTTTTATCTCTAAACTTGCAAGAGGTCCAGCTTTTCCAGATTTCCCAAAAAATAATAATAGGAATAATATGTAGCAGAAGCATATGAATGTTGTTATTAGGCTTCACCTCCTACCACTCTTGAAGAATCCTCTTAACAGACCATTTTTGATGTCTAATACCCAAAGGCATACCAAACTTCTTCCATAGATTACAAGCAGCCTCATCTTCACTAAAAGTATGATGAATAGAGTCACATTTAGGCCTTTGATAACAATTGCATCTAGAGGCTGACTGGTTGCCAAACTTGATAATTGTCTCGTCAAAAGGTAATTTACCATGATATAATCTCTAGGCCAAGAAGGAAATTTTGAAAGGAATGCATCTGTGCCATAATTTGTACCATGTTTCATTTTTTTGTCTCTTGCATCTTATGATCTCCCAGACAGATTTGTTGGAGTATTTTCCATTTTCTGTAGGATTCTAGTGGCATAATCATTTTCATTCCGATCTCCAATATTAATACTGGTAATGTGTTGCACAGTTTGTACATCAACCCTGCCAAGCTTTTCCAAGTTCCATTGACCTCCTGTAATGTACTCCTTAACAGAGCTCCTTTTACTACCAGCTACATCAGGGAACAAAGTTGCTAAAATGCCTTTCTCTGTCCAATTATCCCACCCAAAACTGCAGTTACCAGCATTAACTTTCCAAGTGAGATGTAATTCCACAATCTTCCTAACTACAGTAAGATGTTTCTAAGCATGAGAGTCTCCAGAAGTCCAAACTTTAGAGGTTGGATGAGACTTTATACAATATTTGGCTTTAAGGAAAGAAGCCCATAGCGATGGTTGAGTTTTGAAGTCTCCACCACCTTTTCATAGCAAGCATATTACTAATATCAACCATGGTTCTAATGCCAATACCACCCTCATATTTGGGAAGACATAAATTTTTTCAAGAGCTCTAGTGGTATTTGGTTTTATCACTAGTAGATCCCCAAAAGAATCTAGCCAAGTGTTTTTTCAGTAGGTTGAAGGTGCCCTTAGGAGGACACATAGCTGACAAGGTGTACAAAGGCAAGGAGTGCAAGATACTTTTAATCAAAACCACCCTGCCACCATAAGACAACATTTTTCCCTGCCAACCGTTAAGCCTTTTGGCCACTTTAGTCAACATTCCATCAAAATATTCAAGTTTCTTCCTTCCTATGTATATAGGGCAACCAAGATAATTGAATGGGAAGTTTTTTTCCATAACCCCATGCATTCCCTCATCTTGTTTATTCTACGTGCCCCAGCCTTTGGATCAGTGGGAAGAAACTCTTATCTTTATTAATTTTTTTGCCCTAAGGAGGCTTCATAGTTTCTTATCTGCTTCATAATGAGTTTGACTGATCTATTGTTGCCACTGGTGAAAATGACTATGTCATCAACATATGCTAGGTGATTAATAAGAAGGCCTCTGAAGCTCATGGTGAAAGAAACAAAATCAGCATTTTCATGAAGGGTATTAAGGGATCTAGATAAGACCTCTGTTGCCAGGATAAATAAAGAGAGGGAAAGGGGATCCCCTTGCTAGAATCCCTGAGACGAAGTAAAAAAACCCTCTTCTAGTGCCATTAATGATGATTGAATAACAAACATCTGAGATCATCCTCCAAATCATGTCTATCCAATAGTGTTCAAAACCAAATCTTCATAGAACTTCTACCATAAATGACCAGGACATCTTATCATATGCTTTAGACATATCTAGTTTTATAACCATATTTCCTCCCCTATTAGTTTTGGAAATATTTTGGATGATTTTCTGGGCTAACAAAATATTTTCTGAAATGAGCCTGTCTTTAACAAATCTACTTTGATTAGCAGAGATCAAATTGGGAAGAAGAACGTTGAGTCTTTCTGTCAAAATTTTGGAAATAATTTTGGTAGTGAAATTACTAAGACTAATTGGTCTTAGTTCAGAAAAACTAGAAGGGGACTTAACTTTAGGGATAAGAACTAAAGGTGTGAGAATAAAACTTTGTGAGATTTTTTCCATTAAAGAATTCCAAGACAAACTCAATCACATCCTTCTTAATTATCTCCCATCAGTGTTGGAAAAAGGTCTCATTGAAGTCATTAGGACCAACTCTGCTATCTACACTTAGACTGAATACAACATTTTTGATTTCAGTTTCATCAGGGATAGATGAGAGCATTACATTGTCAAAATCAGTGAGGCACCTCGGAATGCAACTAAGTACATTGTGCTTGATCACAGGTTGAGGAAGATTAAACAGCTTTTCAAAATGTTTAGTGGGAGTCTTGGCAATTTTTTCATCCCCCTTGACCCATATGCCCCTGCTATTCTTTATTCTATGAAGTTGTAATCTTCTTCTTTTTTCCCTTAGAACACAATGAAAATACTTAGTATTGTAGTCTCCCTTCTGAAACCACTTGGTTTGAGTCTTTTGTTTCAAAAGAGACTCTTGTAAACCCAACCATTTTGTATATTCTACATGATCCCGATTGAGTTCTTCCCTGCTATTCTCATAGTTCAACTGAATATCAAGATCTTCAAGTATATGGACCTTAACTTCCCAGTAACCAATCTGTTAGTGGATATCACCTGCAATTTCCCTGGACCCTTGACTAAGCTTCTTTCCCAGGACTTGAAGTTTAGTCATTAGTCTCCACATAGCATTCCCTGTAACATGAATGTCCCATACTCCCTGAACCACCTCCAAGAAATCTTGTTGTTCAGTACAGAAATCCAAGAATCTGAAGTACTTAATGATCTCATGCTGATCACTATGGAATTTCATTAGAAGAGGTCTGTGGTCTGAACCTGTCCTTACCAAATATTTCACATAATTATGTTGAAAAACTTGTACCCACTGATCATTAACAAAAATTCTATCCAATCTTTTTCAAATTCTTTTTCTTGGCCTCCAATTGTTTCACCAGGTGAATTTAGGGCCAGTGAAACCAATGTCATCGAGACCGCAAGTTTCCATTATTGTAACAAAGTCAAAACTCATGTGAGCTCTTTGGGGTCTGCCACCCAACCTTTCATCTGGGTCCATGATAACATTGAAGTCTCCTCCAACACACCATGGTCCGTCAATGATCATGTTAATATTATCTATGCTGCTCCAAAGATCTTTCCTATCTATAGTTGTGCACTTTGCATAAACTGCAGTGCCATAAAAACCTTTATCATGCATACTTTCTTTTATGTGTAAAGTTATTTGTTGTTCATCATTAGCAACAACAATTGGGTCATATTGACTGTTCCAGAAACACAATATTTGGCCATTCAAATTGGCAGCCCTATGTTGGAATTCCAGAAACTTCCTGTAACCCTCAATGTTGTTCTCACTAGCAAAATGTTCCATGATCGCTACAAAGACAATCTTGTTATTGTTGATGAGATATTTTAATTTGTGAATTGCTTTCTTTGTCCTAACCCCCCTAATATTCCAAAAGATTGTATTAATCATGAAAAACAAGGGTGGATATGGCTTGTTTTTTACCCTTCCCTTTGTCACTGTATTCTCTATATTGTCATTCCTGCTTTCAGAGCTCATGGATTCAGGAGATGTAGTTTCTTGCACAGATTCTATATCCATGTCAACTGTCTTCACAGTAGGAGTTTCCTTCTCCAAAGGTTGGCTGCAAGGAAGGTCTACAAAAAGTTGTCTTGGTTCTTGTTTTTTTGTTTCTGAAGTATAACTGACTGACTCGGAGTACTGCTCACTTTTTGCCAATTGGTTCTCTTCAATGTTTTGAGCCTTGCCACATTCTATGTCTTCTACTTGTTGTTCCTCTTCAATGTGATACATATTTTTAGCAATATTAGTAGTGTGGTTGTCTTCAGTATGTTGAGTCAACTCTTCATTTCTTTGAGCGAAGGTATTTTAATTGTATTTTTCATGCTCCTCTTCCACCAAATTGCTTGTGAGTTTTTTCTGTTGGTTATTCTTTTTGGTATTCTTAGCCTCCTTACTAATATGAACTGAACCATTGGCCCCTTCTTGTTTCTTACTACTCTTTTGGGGTATTGCTCGTTTAAAGATAACTTTACTTTTTAGGGGGGGGGGGATTTTCTACTTCTTTTTCTTCTTCTTTTTGATTCTTTCCAGTATTTTTGCTAATGTAGACTTAGCTACCTTTCCTTTTTCCTCTTTATTTTTCCTGGAGTCCATAACAGTAGTTAGTGGGAGTTCTGGAATCTGATTCACTTCTTTTTCATTCTTCTTGGTTTTCTTCTTTTTTTTTTTCCTCCGTCAATTTGTGTTGCATTCACAACTTCCAAACCCTCAACATCGTTTGCCTTAGTATGAATGCCAGGTTTATCTATTTCAACATTGTTTGCTCTAGCTTTAATTGTAACCTTTGGGACATTCTACTTGTTGGTATTAGCTACTGTTCTCTCTTTCGCAGATTCTCCTCCTTCAGCAGTATTCTTTTTTTCAGCAAATCTACACTGGATTATAGAGTGTCCTAAAAGTTTATAATGTCTACAAAATTTTGGGACACTCTCATATTCCAATTTCTGAGTAAATCCCTTAAGTGGGTTCTCTTCATCCTCTTAGCCTACCCATACATAATTTAACTTCGGTTTAGTGAGATTGACTTCCACCCTGACCTTAGCCATACTAGGTCGGGTTTTATAATCAGTAGAAACATCCATGGATAGACGGATACCAACTGGACTAAGGATTTTCTTGACATAGTGTCAAGTATGAGAATGGAAAGATAGACCTGGGAGTAGGACCCACACTGTTACAACAGGGGAATCCTCATCGAGTTTAAAACCCGACGACCATTTCTCTAACCACATGATTTTCCCTTAAATTTCTATAGAACGTCTATACCAAATAGTTTTAAAGTCATCTTCATTAAAGCAGTCTATAAACACTGTGCGAAAGACAATTACCTTTCACCGAGATTTTTTCCGCAAAGCTTGATCGAATCTTCTCAATGTGGGGACGAGTTCTCAGAAATTTGCCCACAATTGTAAGTTTGCATTATTCCGCCATAACTCCATAGTAGTCACTTGCTTTGAATATTACTGCTGGCATCCCATTGTGGGTAGAAAATCGAGCTTTGACATCGGGGTTGCCATGGCGATTAGGGCTAGGGCTCGGGATAATCGGAGCTTTTAGAGCACTAGCATAGTTTGATGTTGCTGGAATTTCTTCTGTAGGTGTTATCTTTTCAGCTGGAGGATCTATTATCTCTATTAGACGCACCGGTAAGTTGCCGACCGGCGTCCCCATTGAGCGGTTCGTGAGCACCAAGTGCTTGAAAGAGTAGTTTTTTATCCGTTAGCTACTAAAGTTATTGTACGTTATTCAGTGACTAAGGTTTCTAAAACAACCGGTAACTTTATTCGGAGAAGTTGAGGAGGCGAGGCTATATAGGTGAAATTTTTACTGAAAGCTGGATTGTTTGAAATTGATGATAGCGATATGACTGAGGGGCAAACAAATGACCTTTTGAGATCTATTCTGGAATTGAAGAGGATAGTGTCTATTTCCGAGAACTAGTTTGGGTTTATGCCGGGGCGTTCGACTACAAAATTCATCCACCTTGTTACGAGATTGATGGAGCAGTATAGGGAGAGAAAGAATGACTTGCATATGGTGTTCATCGACTTAGAAAAGGCGTACGATAAAGTTCTGGGGGAGGTTTTGTGGAGATGTTTGGAGGTTAGAGGTGTACATGTTGTCTACGTTAGGTTGATTAAGGACATGTGTGATGAAGTAAAGACCCGAGTGAGGATGATGGGTGGGACTCAGACTATTTTCCGGTTATGATGGGGTTGCATCAGGGGTCGGCACTCGCCCCTTTTTTATTTGCTCTGGTGATGGACGTACTGATGTGCCACATCCAAGGGAAGAAGCCGTGGTGCATGCTATTTGCAGATGATATTGTACTGATTGACGAGACGCGAGACGGTGTGAATGCGCAATTAGAGGTATGGAGGCAGACCCTGAAATCTAAAGGTTTCAAGTTGTGCAGGACTAAGGCAGAATACTTGGAGTGTAAGTTCAGTGGCAAGACTCAAGGAAGGGAAGGGGAGGTGAGGCTGGACTCGCAGGTCATCCCTCGAAGAGGGAGTTTTAAGTACTTTGGGTCTCTTATTCAGGGGGATGGGGAGATTGATAAAGATGTCACACATCGTATTGGGGCGAGATGGATGAAATGGAGATTCGCTTCCGGTGTTTTGTGTGACAAGAAGGTGCCACCGAAACTTAAGAGTAAGTTCTGCAGAGTGGTGGTCAGACCAATGATGTTGTATGGGGCTGAGTGTTGGCCAGTCAAGATCGCTCATCTCCAAAAGATGAAGGTAGCAGAGATGAGTATGTTGAGATAGATGTGCAGGCACACCAGATTTGATAGGATCATAAATGAGGTTATTCACGATAAAGTGGGTGTGGCCCCTATCGAGGACAAGATGCGGGAAGCGCGGCTTAGGTGGTTTGGTCATGTGAGGAGGAGGAGAACAGACGCACCGGTGAGGAGGTGTGAGAGGTTGACATTGGAGGGCCTACGAAGAGGTAGAGGTAGGCCAAAAAAGAGGTAGAGAGAGGTGATTAAGCAAGACATGGCACAACTTCAGCTGACCGATGACATGACCCTTGATAGGAAGATATGGAGGTCGAGGATTAGGGTAGTAGAGTAGGTAGTCTAGAGTGTTCATAACAGTAGTATTGGCACGCAATCTCACTTTCTGTTGGTAGTAGGTTTTTATGACTAACTGTTATTTTCTTTCATTGTTGATCACTTTACTGTCTTGTTATTTTTTATTCTGCTTTTATATGGCTTTTTGGAGTTGTCCCTTCTTGTCTATATTTTCATTAATGTGGTGCTTATGCTTTCCTGAGCCGAGAGTCTATTGGAAACAATCTCTCTATCCTCACAAGGTAGGGGTAAGATCTGCGTACACACTACCTTCCCCAAACCCCACAGTGTGGTCTGGGGAAGCGGGAGATTTGAAGAGGATGAAAATGAATTTTGAGGAGTTGTGTGATGAGGATAAGATTTTTTTGTGTTCTTCAAAAAGTTATTGAATGAGTGGAATGAGGAGATTGATGAGAATATCAGGAGTTCTAATCAGGCTGATCAAAACCGGAGGGTAGCTACATTTATGGAATGTGTAAGGGACTTGAATCCGTTATTCAAGCTGTGCAGGAAAAAGTTAGTTGCTGAGGACAGAAGGCAAGCACAAATTGTGATGGTTGAATGCTGTAAGAAGAGGGAATATATAGCTGCAATGGATCAATACATTGATATATCAATTGGTAATGCGCCTTGGCCTATTGGTGTGACTATGGTTGGTATTCATGAATGTTCAGCTCGCGAGAAGATTCACACGAATAATGTTAGTGTTGCTCATACATGAACAATGAGACAACTAGGAAATACCTGTACTCAGTTAGAAGACTGGTGACATTCTGTCAAAGACGCTACCCAACAATGCCATCCAAATCTGTGGAGTTCAATAGCCTTGCTAATGGTAGTGACTTGCACTCACTGCCTGCACAAGAGGAAAGGCTTCCAATAATGCCTGCATAAGGTACATATAATATTATTTTATTTGCCTATGTATTCAAAGTTATTTTCTCCAACATGAAAACGTTTATCCATATTAATTACCTCTTGTATGAAAGAAATAATATAAGGATCACGGAATCTTAATTGTGTTAATATTTGTATTCTAGTGTTCCAAGCTTGAATCAAGACCAAAATGTTCGTCTAATAGGAGCTTATACTGAACTTGTTCGGAAGTGACAGCCATAAAGGCAGTCTGGTGCACTAAGCTCCCGCTATGCGCGGGGTCCGGGGAAGGGCCGGACCACAAGGGTATATCGTACGCAGCCTTACCCTGCATTTCTTCAAAAGGTTGTTTCCACGGCTCGAACCCGTGACCTCCTGGTCACACGACAACAACTTTACTAGTTACAGCCATAAATCCAAGCAAAATCTTATAACACTTTCTTTAGGCATGGACAACGACGGAATAAGAACAAGAAGCACGCAAAGTCTTGGGGGAAATCATAAACATAAGCCTAATCCAGATATATAAACTATAGCTAAGGATTAAGATAGACAGAATATATGACTGAGGATTGACATAGATGACGGAATACAAAGTACTTTTTTCTTTATAGTAATTTTCATTGTGTACTCCCTAAAGGAATAAAGTAAATCATCAACTACAGATACAAAATTTGGACTAGTCCNCCATATTAATTACCTCTTGTATGAAAGAAATAATATAAGGATCACGGAATCTTAATTGTGTTAATATTTGTATTCTAGTGTTCCAAGCTTGAATCAAGACCAAAATGTTCGTCTAATAGGAGCTTATACTGAACTTGTTCGGAAGTGACAGCCATAAAGGCAGTCTGGTGCACTAAGCTCCCGCTATGCGCGGGGTCCGGGGAAGGGCCGGACCACAAGGGTATATCGTACGCAGCCTTACCCTGCATTTCTTCAAAAGGTTGTTTCCACGGCTCGAACCCGTGACCTCCTGGTCACACGACAACAACTTTACTAGTTACAGCCATAAATCCAAGCAAAATCTTATAACACTTTCTTTAGGCATGGACAACGACGGAATAAGAACAAGAAGCACGCAAAGTCTTGGGGGAAATCATAAACATAAGCCTAATCCAGATATATAAACTATAGCTAAGGATTAAGATAGACAGAATATATGACTGAGGATTGACATAGATGACGGAATACAAAGTACTTTTCTCTTTATAGTAATTTTCATTGTGTACTCCCAAAAGGAATAAAGTAAATCATCAACTACAGATACAAAATTTTGGACCAGTTGAAAAAAATGCTAGCTAACTTTTGGTGAACAGGTGATGAAGACAAAAGAAAGTTTCATTGGATATTTTTGATACTATGTGCATACTTACTCAAGAAGGGGCTTTGGGTCCTGCTACAAGACATTTTCAAAAGAAAGCTTCTTCAAGAGTGTTCTTTTGTCAGCCTCCAATCATCTTAGAAGAGAAGACAAAGCTCAGAGGAATTGAGTCCGGCTCAGCCCCTCCTTAGTGACTTCGGTCAGGAAAGGGAATGGGGATTAGTGCAATCATGAATCCTAATTTTCAATTTTCTAAAGCAAACCATACATGATCTCCAATCCTCTGTATCTCAAACTCATCAACCAACAGCAGAAATATTACCACCAGCTGGCAGCTGCTAAT
>AWOL01S0003395.1:0-13748 GCA_000715115.1 Nicotiana otophora
TTAGTGGCGTATAAACTTTGGGCTTGGAGCCATTAAATTCTCCAATTTCCCTTTTTCAGTCATAGGTAGCTCAAATTAAACATAATTTAAAATAAATGAACAAATATATCAAAATTATCGAATATCGAACCTTGAAGTGTTTCCAAATATCAATAACAATGTTCAAGATTCAAGAGTCGAGAAAGCGTATACTATCAATCCAAGAGAGTTTGCCAAATATCCATTTTTCGCCCAATATGTAAGTCATGCCATCACGCTAAGCATAATTAGATATCAAGGTGGACCAAAGCCCCAAATCAAGTAGGGTCAAAACCCAATAGTCAAGAGAATCAAGAACCATATTAAAAATGGCTTCCTAGTTCGTACTTAACACGGACAAGTTTTATAATTTAAGACGAACTACAAATACAAATTCAAGATGGAAAAATATCCGAATCAAGAGGCATGCCAAGATGAGTGATAAAATCACTTCCACAAGAAGGACAAAGTCCCAACAAGAATGTAAAATGGTCAAGCAAATCCGTACGAGTGGTCGATTTAGCGAATATCTTACAGTACTTGATATAACACGAATACAACAATATAAATTAAAGACAAGAAAATAAAATATCAGGCTATTTCAAAATATTCCAACAAGTAAAATGAGTACAAAGTTTATACACAAACCTTAGTGATTTACCACAAAACAGTTCAACCATAACTTGAGGACGTTCGAATCGTCTACGTCATAGACAAACCAAATCTGTCCACTTCCTCAAACACTCTCCCTTAGATTTTACAAGGGTATATATACCTTAAATACATAATCAAATATCAATATAAGTTCAGTGATTTAACATGTCAAACTAAACATGATATTGGTGCAAATTACCCAAAAATAATTTAAATAGAAATTCTGGACAGTATCATTGTCTTGTGTTGTGACTCAGTTTTGAAGATGAAAATGGACAAACTAGACTGTGTGGTTTTCATTATAGTTGTATATATATGTCTTACCATTTCATAAAATCTTGAATCACTCCCATATCAGTTTTGTATAAAAGGTTATGCTAAAATTACTAACAGTAGTACATGGAGGGTTTGTAAAATAGAAAATCTGGGCAGCACCTGCCCTGTACTTCATCACCCATTTTCGGGTAAAGAAAATACAACCCAGGTTTTGGTGCCTGAATAAGAATTATAGATCTATGAAATATCTTTCCATAAAAGCTTGAATCGCTTAAAGCAGATTCCTATACAAGAAGATAAGAAGAAAACTTCTGATGGTTATCATGAAGTATTTCAGGTGATAAGAAGGGGAGAGGGTAGGGGTTTTCTTTGGCATGAAAGAATGAACTATGAGAGGAGGTCCTTAAGGATAGATGAGGATGAACAAAAGGTGGTTGCCCAACTTTTCTTCTTTAGATAAATACAAAAAGGGTGGCAGCCCAAAACCTTAAATATCTAATGTATTTAATAGAAATTCATCAAAATAATATTAAGTGTTACACATAGCAACACCACGGAACTTTTTTGTTAATATTAACACAACCTAAAGTAAGAAATATTTTATATATTGTCAAATTCACGTTTAGGAAGTATGATGTAAAATCTATCTTCATTATAAAGATGCTCAATTGAGAATGCAAATATTAGTCAAAACTTTGGGGTGTTATAGAAGATGTAACTATTGTCCTGACATGACTACCATTTGTCCTTGGTAGTTTTAGATTTGAGTTCTGTTTATGTATAATTAAAATAAATATTGTATTTATTCATCTTATCGGTTTTGTAAATCTAAATCGTAGTCGCTCGTGACTTGTACTACCAGTCTTTGGGAAGTTGTATTGTATTTGGGTAAAATATGATATGACACGTGGCTGGATAAAAAGGAGGACACGTAGAATCCAAGATGGCATGGTTGAGGACCGAACACAGCCACTCCGTTTGTCACCGAAAAAGATAATGTTCGTATATGTGTATTAAATGTTCTGCGCCCGGTAGCATTTTCTAAGGAATATTCTGCGACATTAAGAGCGACGGTCCATTACAGAGAATATGACATTTATGTTCACCGTTACATCTTCATCAATGACTGTCACGACCCGAAATTCCTACCTTCTGACCGTGATGGCGCCTAACATTTCACTTGCTAGGCAAGCCAACGTTAGAATAATATTTTCTATTTTTTTAAAATAAATTTTAAATTTATAAATAACAAAGAACAAATGTGGAAGTAAAGTAAAAAATATAGTGAATAATCCATAAAAATAACGATGCCTAAATACCATCCCATAATTGGTATCACAAGTGCACGAGCTTCTAGAATAATAGAAATAAGGGTCTGAATAAAATAAAGTTGTCGGAAAATAAACACATAGCTAAAGTAAAGTAGATGGGGACTTCAGAAACTGCGGACGCCGTGCAGTTATACCTCAAGTTGTCACGACCCAATTTTCCCTCCGTTGGGTATCGTGATGGCACCTAGTCTTAGGGACTAGATAAGCCTAACATTTACTAAGTAACAACAATAACAAAAGAAATCTAACAGTGTCGATATAGAAATCTTTACAAAATTTATAATTTTCCAAAACCGGTAGTACAAGTCATAAGCTCTACAGAGTTTACTATCACTTCTAAATACAACTATTTAGAAGCAAGTAAAAACAGTATAAATACAAAATAGGAAGGTGACTCTGAATCCTGCGAACGCAACAACAGGTTTACCTTGAGTCTCCTCAACAAGGATCCGCACAGCTACTAACGATCGATACCTGGATCTGCACAAAAATGTGCAGAAGAGTAGCATGAGCACACCACAGTGGTGCCCAGTAAGTATCAAGACTAACCTCGGTGAAGTAGTGACGAGGACTAGTCAAGACACCCACTGGTCTAATAAACTGAACAAGTATAATTATAGGGATGACAGAACATGATATCTATCTAAGGACCCCGCGATATGGCTAACGACATAACAACTGCAATAAGGAAGGAAAAATAGCAAGTAACAGCGGAACACCAGAATAAGACACAGAAGAATGAACGGAAACACAACCCATAACCGAAAAATCACAATATAGTAAAGGCAAGTAGTAGTTCAGCAACTGCAATAGTTTTCACATCAGGTCTCAACCAACAAACCCCAATAAATTAGTCAAATCCTTCAAGTGTAAACTTTTACCCGTAAGTTTTTTTTTTTAAAAAAAAATTGAGAACTTTAGAATATAATCCTTTCCAATAAGAAATTTGTTTTTGAAATATACTTCTTTCAATAAATATCTTTCAAACATAGTTCCTTCAAGATAAATACTTTTCAAATATAAACTTTTCAAGTAATATCCTTCGAGTATAAGTCACCCTGTGACACCTAAGCATGGAAGATTAGCAGCTCCGAACACAGATATAGCCACAGGGGAATCTACATGGATAATGCAAAACAGGGGAATCTCCCGGAATACGTCCGTAGTCCCAATTTAAATATGCAGTGCTGGGTGATCTCCCGGAATACGTCCGTAGTCTCAAAATAATTATGCAAGACAAGGGGGATCTCCTGGAATACGTTTGTAGTCCTAATTTAAATATGCAGCGCAAACAACAGAGATAACAACTATAACACGACAGAAACCTCGTACATCACCACAACAAGTACAAAAGCAACAATGATAGAGATGCAAAGTACGGCGAACAAATCAACTCAAGAACTTAAATCACAAGAACGGTAGAACTCATTCACAAGGAATAGCCACAGTAAAGAATGCTAGGCACAAGGAGAACAACTTAACAAGGGAAAACAAAACAAAATGTAGCAACGATTCCACAATATTCAAGTCAACAATAAGAAGCCAACACGAGTCAAATAGTTTTAAATAATGGCAAGTCAACTAAGATATAGGTTATCTAAACTCCTTTTGAGGTTGAGAAATTACGAGGAATATTCAACAATTCGAGTAAGGATAAGCAACGAAAGATAATCATAGCTCCAATTAAGATTAAACAATTATAGGATGAGAAAATAATGATTTCAATTAAAGATAAGCAGTTATGAAAAATATAGCACGACGATAGAAGAGGTAAAATCTTTGGTTAAGTCGACTAAGGGTCAAATAGACAGTAAGAGTAAATCTTAAAGCACTTATCTCTAATTAAAGCATGTAAAGGTGAAACTAACAAATAGGAATTCAAGCGTATCAAGAACAACATCATACACGGTAAATATAAGGACATAAGAACCATAAAAGGCTAACTTTCCACAAATAAGTCCGAGTACACACTCGCCACCTCACGTACACAGACTACAATCAGCATAGATGACTCAAATCCTAAGGGGTAGTTCCCCCACACAAGGTTAGGGAAGATACTTACTTTTTGAAGTTATGCCAATATTCCATAATCGCCTTCTTGCTTGAATTGACCTCCGGACCGCTCAAATCTTTTCAAATAAATTGTATAACTTCATTAAAATTCATCGGAAATAATTCTGGATAATAATACGTCGACTTAAAAAAATTTATTCCAAAAAGTCAACAAAAATCAACGCAGGACCCGCTTCTCGAAACCCGACATAATATTCATGAAATACGAACACCCATTCCGATACGAGTTCAACCATACCAATTTTCTCAAATTCCAATAACAACTCGACCTCCAAATCTTAGATTTTCGTTTTTGGATGATTTTGTAAAAATCTTGATTTCTTCCATTTAAATCTGAATTAAATGATAAATATAATCGTAGATTCATGAAATATACTTACTTTAGGATATAGAACACTTACCCCAACCAAGCTTGTGGAGAATCCCTCCAGAATCGCCCAAATCCGAGCTCCAAAAATCCCAAAACGAAAATGGCGAAATGACCATTTTTAGTCCTTAACATTCTGTCCAGTTTGCGCACCTGCGGACCATTTTATCGCACCTGCGAGCTCGCTTTTGCGAGCCAATTCTCACTTCTGCGACGTTCACTGCCAACAAACACATCGCACCTGCGGAATCCTTTCCGCTCCTGCGCATTCGCAGGTGCGATGCAACATGCGCATCTGTGCAAATAGCCGCTTCTGCGCCTTCCTTTCCCGCTTCTACGGTTTCGCAGGTGCGGGATTTTCTTCGCACCTGCGACCACTTCCATGCTCTTCCATCTTCGCTTCTGTGATGGCTCCCTCGCTACTGCGTGGTCGCGCCTGCGCCCAAAATTCCGCAGGTGCGATTCCAACAGCTGCTGCCATTTTCCAACAGCTTCTTCCAAGTCTGAATTGCTCTGTTAACCTTCTGAAATTCACCCGAGGCCCCCGGTACCTCAACCAATTATAACAACATGTCCAAATATACAATACAAACTTAGTCGAGGCTTCAAACTACATCAAACAATGCGAAAATTATGAATCGCGCATCGAATCAAATTATAAGTTTTCAAATCCTCCAACTTCTATATTTGCACCGAAACGTATCAAATCAATCCGGAATGACTTACAATTTTGCACACAAGTCATATTTGATGACATAGAGCTATCCTCATTTCCGGAATCGAAACCCGACCTCGTTATCAAAATTTCACCCTTCGGTCGGACTTTCCAAATTCTTCTATTTTCTAACTTACGCTAAAATGCGTCAAATTGTCCTACGAACTTCCAACTCCGAATCCGAACATACGCCTAAGTCCGGAATCATCATACAAAACTATTGACATCATCAAAATTTCATTCCGAGGTCGTTTTCTTAAAAGTCAACTCTCCGGTCAACTATTTCCATTTAAGCTTCTAAATAAAAATTGTTCCTTTACTTAAATTCCTAATCTTCCGAAAATCAAACTTGACCACACTCGCGGGTCATAATACATATTGCGAAGCTACTCGAGACCTTAAGTCACTGAACGGGGAGTAAATTCTTAAAACGATAAGTCGGGTCGTTACACAAGTCTCCTCTAGTAGCTGAAATCCGAGCAAGTCTATGGTACGCCGCTGGGACCAACTCCAAAATCTGCACAAGAAGTGCAGAGTGTAGTATCAGTACAACTGACCCCATGTACTGGTAAGTGCTGAGCCTAACCTCGACGAAATAGTGACGAGACTAAAGCGGGTAACTTACATTACCTGTACGCAATATTAGTAACATCAACAATAATAGAAATAAAGCACGTAACTCATTTATAATAATTGAAGCTAACTCAGCAGTCATAACCAATTATCATTTTCATCAATTCTGTTGCAGCGTGCAACCCGCTCTCACAATATATTCACATTAAATTCTGTTACGGCGTGCAACCCGCTCCTCCAATATATTTATTTTAATCAAGTCTGTTGCGGCGTGCAACCCAGTCCTCTAATATGGACTTTTTAATAAGTCTGTTGCGGCGTGCAACCCGATCCTCCAATATATTCATTTTAATTAATTATGTTGCGGCGTGCAACCCGATCCTTCAATATATTCATTATAATCAATTATGTTGCGGCGTGCAACCCGCTCCTCCAATATTTTTATTTATCAATTCTTATAGAAGAAATTTCCCCAATAAGTGCAACAATTAATATAACATTATAAGACAACAAGCATACAATAATTATGATTTAATTATGAAATAAACAAAGGCAAATAGCAGATTATTATGCAAATCAGAGAGAAAATATGCAGTTTAATATTTAATATGCTAAATGTCAAATAATAATTAAGGTACATAATTCAAATAACATGTAACAATTAATGCAGGAATTCAAGAATTAATATTTGCCAAAGAATAGGAGAGAAATAATTATTATAATAATTAATTCATGATTTAAAATAATTTATGATTTTTCAAGTAAGCAGGCAAACAATTAATTTGACGACGTATAGACACTCGTCACCTCGCCTATACGTTGTTCACATGCAATTCACATAACAAATAATTTAAGGGTTTTATTCCCTCAAGTCAAGGTTAACCACAACACTTACCTCGCTTTGCAAATTCCAATCAATTACTTGACCACAACTTTTCCTTTTAAATTTATCTCCAAAAGCTTCAAATCTATTCTCAAACAATTTGATATACTCAATACGAATCATAGGAATTAATTCCATATGAATTTATAAATTTTTCGGATAAAAATTCGAAATTTATTTAAATATTCGACAGTGGGACCCACGTCTCAAATCCCGAAAAAAATTACGAAATATGAACACCCGTTGACGAGTCCACCCATACAAAAATTATCCAATTTCGATGCCAAATGGACCTTCAAATCTAAATTTTTTATTTTTGAAAAGTTTTACAAAAATTTCAATTTCTTTCATCTAAATCCGAAATAAACGATGAATATAGACTTAGACTTATGAAATACAATCACTATATGATAAAGAACACTTACCCAGTTCAAAATCGTGAAAAACTCCTTTGATATCGCCCCTAAACCGAGTTTTAATTGAGGGTTTGTGAAAAATAGGAAATCCCATTCTGGTTTTATTTTAAGTCACAGGCGTCAGGCCTTCTTGGCGTTCGCGAAGGACCTGTCGCGTTCGCGATGAATAGCAGCCCGTGGCTTTCGAGTTCGCGAAGGCTTTTTCCCCCGTGGCCTTCGCGTTCGTGTGCCAGTGCTCGCGTTCGCGTAGAAGGACAACAGACCCCTCCCCCAGGCCTCTAAAGCTTCGCGTTCGCGTTGAGTTAGTCGCGTTCGCGAAGGGTGAAGTCCTCATAGCTTCGCGTTCGCGACCCAATCTTCGCGTTCGTGAAGAAGGCAAATTCAGCCAGCCCAGTTTGCTCTTCGCGTTCGCGAGAGTACATTCGCGAACGCGATGAAGGAAATACCAGAAGCCTGAAGTTGCAGAAAAACCAGATTTTATAAGTTCAAAATCATCCCGTAGCCTACCCGAAACTCACACGAGCCCTCGGGGCTTCAAACCAAACATGCACATAAGTCCAAAAACCTCAGACAAACTTGCTCGCGCGATCAAATCACCAAAATAACATCTAGAACTACGAATCGGACAACAAATCAAAGGAACTTTGTTAAGAAAACTTTAAAACTTATATTTTTACAACCGAACGTCCGAATCACGTCAAATCAACTCCGATTCTCACCAAATTCGGCAGAAAAGTCATAAATATTATAGTGGACATATACCGGGCTCCGTAATCAAAATACGCACCCGAGGTCAATAAATCCAACATCAGTAATTTCTTAAAAATTATTAAGCTTTCAAGCTTTTAATTTTTCATCAAAATTCCATATCTGGGACTAGGGACCTCGAAATTCGATCCTGGGCATATGCCCAAGTCCCAAATAACGATACGGACCTACCGGAATTGTCAAAATACTGATCCGGGTCCGTTTGCTCAAAATATTGACCAAAGTCAACTCAATTGAGTTTTTAAAACTCTATTTCACATTTTAATCTATTTTTCACATAAAAACTTTCCGAAAAATTGTACGGACTGTGTACACAAGTCGAGGAATAATACATGGTATTTTTCGAGGTCTTAGAATACAGAATTACTTATTAAATTTAAAAATGACTTTTTGGGTTATCACATTCTCCACCTTAATTTTCATTAAAGCAGGTTATGATCCTAGGACCGTTTTTCCTATACGTAGCTATAAATAGTGAGCTCTATTATAATTGTAAGTGGACGGATTTTCTGGCATAGAACATATACTACATTATGTACAAAATTTTATACAATTTCACTTTCTAGCTTTTTGATCTCATCATTGTTGTGTTCGGAAATCGTGTTCAAGGAATCATCATCTTTGCTATTTCATTTACATTCTAAGGCTAAGTATTGTGTATTTCTTCGATTATTATATTATTTCAGGATCAAATTAGTTCACTTGTCTAGAAACCACGTATAAATTCAACTGTACCGTTTTACGGGTAAACATGTATAAATTTCAGTTATTTCATTTATTGGCTTCATATTAATTCCAGTAGAATTGTGTTGACTGTATTTGTCTTACCTAGCGGGTCGCGTTAGGTGTCATCACGACTAGGTGGATTTTGGGTCGTAACAGAAAGTGGGAAAGAGAGGTATATCGCCGGATGATTCGGCGACGGTGACGACGAGCGATGAACAGGTGGATGAAGGGGGTAAGAGAGGAGAAAGAAAAGAGAAAGAGAAAGAAAAAAAAAGAAAAAGGTCGGGGGCTGAGATATAAATAACATTTCCGACCGAATCGGTCGGAAACAAAATTAAATTTCAAATATCGTATTTTTTCAACCTATTTGGTCGGGAAGTTATTGACAATTTATTATTTTAAAATTAAAAAGATTTCCGACCAAATCGGTCGATAATTTTTAAAAAAAGAATAATATAGTTTATTGTTTTCTACTGTTTTAGTCGAAAAGCAAAAAGTAGTCCATGGCAATACCTTCGACTTTCAAGCACCGACCGAATCGGTCGCAAAAATATTTTCCGGGTTTTTGCGCCAAAATCTTGCAACTAACTTTGTCGGAATATGGTCGAAATATTATAAGAAAATCTTTAACATTTTGTTTTTCCGACTATAATTTTCAATCGAAAGACATTTTCTAGTAGTGTATTTTCTCGTATAAACTAAACATTAGAATTGTCAAGAAAGGGTATCCTCTCAACAATTGTCTCTTTCTCTCCTTACACCATTTTCATTTAGCCAAAGTGGCAGTATTTATCGAACAAGAAAAATAAGAAAGTAAGAAAGAGTGAGGTAAGACATTTACATAGGCATATAACGTGAGAATAATTTAAGATTAATCGTGACTCTACATACAACCATCGTGATACAAAAAAAAAGAAGGTTAGGAAACCTAAATATAAAAAGGTTGCATCGATCATATACCTTAATAATTTTATTCTCTTTCTTCTAAGTCGTGTCTTAATTAAAAGACACGCGACATGAGACAATGCATTCAAGTTCAATTTAATATTGATTTCATCAATGTTTTCCAGAATCATATTTTATGCCGAAAGAATATGTTGGAAAATATAAGAAAATATTAATAAATATTAAGAGTTAACAATTACAACAATGATCGAGTCTTTCTAGACATTGCTAACAAAATTATTTTTAGCATTTTGAAATGTTTCCCCAATATTGCCACCAAGAACATACTCAAAAATTATTCAATACCAAATTCAAGCTATGCTAAACATCATTCCTCATTTGTTGGACGAATATTTATCCGTTCTTAATATAGCACTAGTTTTGTTTGTAATGGCTGTTACTAGTTAATATATATTATTATCTCTCTGGAGTTTTGACCGAAAAAGATAATAATTTGGTTAGTATAAACCTTTCGGGCCAAAGTTTTGTCCTTTTGTCCAGACATGCAAGAAACTTAAAAAAAAGCTTATAAATAGACACATATACAAAAGTCTCACAATAGAAAGACCACCTTAAAAGTCCTTACGTGGAGCGAATGTTTTTTCTATTACTGGTTTCTTCCATACTAACCAATATAAATATTTTATAATGGTAATAGAAGTAATATTAGAATAATTTAGAATTTAGTTTTGGGTAAGAAAACAAAAGAATTAATTAAATATGACGAAATCTTCTAACAACACTAAGTAATGAGTGCTAACGATCCATAAAATGGCGTCTTATAATTAAAAGAAAAGAAAAAAGTAAAGGGGAATGACTGTATAATACTTCAAATTAATATTAATGTGCCACGATTTGTTCTCTCAAATAAGATCACTGCATAAGACAATATGAAGAATAATTTCACATTCCTATTCCATATTACATAGAATTGTCTAAAGATAAAAGGATGCTAACTTTGGCGCTTACAGCAAATGAAAAGAAAATAAAGTTACTATTTCTTTTTAACTTTTCCAAAAGAAGAAAACAAGTGTTTTAATGGTAAGAGCATTACAAAATACTTATAGATGTTAGCTGATCATTGATCACAACTTAATTACTCTCTAATGATTTTCTGCAACAGATGAAATAATTCTTCGCAATTTATTACGAATACGTTTTCATACTTTGGGATACAAAAAGACATACAGACTTTAGGATGTAATAATAAATTTTGTAATCAAACCATTGCTTTTATTTGATAACGCAATTAAACTTACACGTGTGACTCTTTTACATTTACTAATGAAATGTTTCATGTTTGTATTTTGACAAGAAAACTAAAATTCAAAATGACTATAAGAGCTAGTCATGTAAATATATTTCTCATTTGTGGCCACCAAGAGTGGGTTGCTTTAGTGGTGAGCACCCTCCACTTCCAACCAAGAGGTTGTGAGTTCGAGTCACCCCAAGAGCAAGGTGGGGAGTTCTTGGAGGGAGGGAGCCGAGGGTCTTATTGGAAACAGCCTCTCTACCTCAGGGTTAGGGGTAAGATTTGCGTACACACTATTTGTGGCCATCAATGGCTTCCCACGTTCAATTTTTCAGATTTTACTTTTACTTTTTAGCTATTTACTTTTAAAAAATTTGCTATCTTTATAGTGTACGTATATTAAGAATTCATTTAGAATGCATACAAAACTGAAAGGTCAGATAAGAGAAAATAAATAAGATAGAATATGGGGACGGTTAAAATTAGCTCTAACATATACATGTATTGCAGCTAATTGAAGAGACTCTCATAGACCATAGTCACTAATTATTACTATTGAATATCTTTTGCTTTTTGTTATTTTATTAGAATGTAAGTTTACATTTTTGTACAAAGTTTTATATAGAGTTGTGTTTGATTGAAGGACAAAACTGTCACTAAATTTTTTATGGACATTTTCGTAATCTAACTTTAATTTTGGGGGTTTCCCACTTATAATATAGTATGATATGATTAATAAAATCAAAGTCTACTAAAAGTCGCCTATGCTGCACAAAGAGAGGTCATCAGCATCCATAATATTCAATAAAATATTCATGTATATATATATATATATATATATATATATATGTCTTTAGAAAATAGTAATACAGTCAAATATCTTTATAACAGTCTCGTTTGTTCCAATATTTTTTGGCTGCTATAGTGAAGTGCTATTATAGAAAACATATAATACATAATATGAAAAATATAAGTTTTAAAGTTTTCTTGAACACTTCCTTTAATTTGGTATCTGATTCGTAGTTCTAGGTGTTATTTTTTAGATTCGATCGCGCGAGCAAGTTCGTATGACATTTTAGAACTTGTGTGCATGTTTGGTTTGGAGCCCGAGGGCTCGGGTGAGTTTCAGATAGGCTACGGGATGATTTCGGACTTAGGAAATCTGATTTTCTGCAGACTTCAGGTTTCTGGTGTGTTCTTCTTCGCGTTCGCGAAGGTACTCTCGCGAACGCGAAGAGCAAATTGGGCTGGCACGTGTTGTGCTTCGCGTTCGCGGCATAGTGACCCCGTTCATGAAGGCTTGAGGTTCAAAGCTTCGCCTTCGCGATAGAAGCCTCGCGTTCGCGAAGGGAAAGAGACTGACCAGGTAAATTAGCCTTCGCGTTCACGAAGGGCATCTCGCATTCGCGAAGGCCAAGCCAGTCAAGCTTCGCATTCGCGAAGTAGCCCTCACATTCGCAAAGAGTAAAATTTGACAGCACATAATTGTGCTTCGCGAACGCGAGGCACTGACCACGTTCGCGAAGGGTAAAAATCCCAGAAACAGAACTTAAGTTCTGGAAATGGGGTTTCGACCAATTTTCAATTCTTTCCCATTTTTGAGCTCGGGTAAGGCGAATTTTGGACGATTTTCACGAAAGAACATTGGGGTAAGTGTTCCTTATCCTATATTAATTATATTTTATGATTTCATACTCATTTATATCATGAATCCGTGAATTTATGGAAGAAACATAAGATTTTTATAAAATCTTCCAAAAACGAAAATTTAAGATTTAAAGGTCCATTTGATATCGGAATTAGACAAATTTGGTATGGTTGAACTCGTATCGGAACGGGTGTTCGGATTTCGCGAGTTTTTTCGGGATTTGATACGTGGGTCTCACTGCCAAATATTTTAATGAATTTTAGATTTTTATCCGAAAAATTTATAAATTCATATGGAATTAATTCCTATGATTAGCATTGAATATATTGAATTGTTTGTGAATAGATTTGAAGCTTTCAGAGGCAAATTTAAATGGAAATGTTGTGGTTGAATAATTGATTGAAAATTACAAAGCGAGGTAAGTGTCGGGGTTAACCTTGACTTGAGGGAATAGAACCCTTAAATTGTTTGTTATGTGAATTGCATGTAAACGACGTATAGGCGAGGTGACGAGTGTCTATACGTCGTCAAATTAATTGTTTGCCTGCTTACTTGAAAAATCATAAATTATTTTTAATCATAAATTAATTATTATAATAATTGTTTCTCTCTTATTCTTTGCAAATATAAATTCTTGAATTCCTGCATTAATTGTTACATGCTATTTGAATTATGTGCCTTAATTGTTATTTGACATTTAGCATATTAAATATTAAACTGCCTATTTGCTCCCTGATTTCCATAATAATTTGCTATTTGTCATTGTTTGCTTCATAATTAAACCATAATTATTGTATGCTTATTGTCTTGAAATTCTATATTAATTGTTACATTTATTGAGAAAATTTCTTCTATAAGAATTGGTAAATGAAAATGTTAGAGGAGCGGATTGCACGCCGCAACAGGATTTATTATAAAGAATATATTGGAGGATCGGGTTGCACGCCGCAACAGACTTATTAAAAGTCAATATTGGAGGATCGGGTTGCATGCCGTAACAGACTTATTAAAAATCAATATTGGAGGATCGGATTGCACGCCGCAACAGACTTATTAAAAAGTTTATATATACTTGATTGAAATAAATATATGACAGACTTAAT
>AWOL01S0003397.1:7544-23617 GCA_000715115.1 Nicotiana otophora
TTTTTCAGAGTCGCCACTTAGAATAATTTATGGTGTCCCAAGTCACCGATTTATTTTAAATCCCAAATCGAGGAAATTTGACTCTATTTATGGTCTGCGAATACAAAAGACCGGGTAAGGAATTCTGTTAACCCGGGAGAAGGTGTGAAACACTCCCGGATTCCGTAGTTTTAGCACGGTCGCTTAACAATTAATACTTGGCCTAATTATTTGATTCATTACATGTTTAAAACCTATTGTGCATTCTACCTTTTGACCACTTTTAATTATTTGCTTAACCGCTTTTAGTATTTATGGAATTTCGTTGAACAAGTTACGATGTCGTACACTCATTGTTTATACACATCGCAAATCGCGTCACGTGAAACGCACCCGCAATCTACAACGTGTTTAATTTTATTTATTAATGTTTGAAGTTGTGGTCTAGCCACGTGAAACGCACACTCGAATTGGGGATTACGTATCATGACCATGCCACTGGAACCGTACCCACAGTCGCGATATTTTATTATTAATCGCGCCTAAAGCAAGCTACGATGTTCGAGTATTATTCAATTACTAATTTTTAGATTATTGTAAGGTCATGAGGTATGTAATTATCTGTGAAAGAATTTGATTTATTATTTATAGAAAAATGGGCTAGTTTAGAGAAAGATGGGTCAGCTATGTTATTTATTACTTTGGGTCTGATGAGACTAAATTTTTTGGCCCAAAATCGTTTCTTCTCCAACAGCCCCTAAACCAATTTCATTAGAAACAAACCGTGGCCCAAGCAAATTATCCAACCCATTATCCCATATTCTGTTCATTTCTTAATCAAAACTAATGACACCACAATCTCATGAACAAAATTAGTAAACAAGCCAAATTACAGTGATTCAATAGATCCTTTATCCGGTTAAATCAACTCAAAACAAAAATTTGCAACTCTAAAATTAACATCATGGTCCAATAAACATATGAACAAGGAAACAATCAGATTCAAATGATCCAAATATCAATAGAGTGAACTACTACTACATGCTACCCAATAATCACACCAATAGACAAGAAGGTAAATAGACAATTATAATCAGTGAAGAAAGGAAAATAACGGACCTTTGGTATAAATTAACAGAGTTGAAATTACAAGAGCGCTAAACAATTCGACGAGTGTTGACTGCAGCTTTCACCGGCCACGAAACCTCGAACAAAAAATCGCGACTTGCAAGACCAGTAATTTAGTAGCTTGTTTTTGGTGGGTTTAAAGCTATTTTTTTGGAGTGGGGGAGGGGGCGTGATTTTGCTGGATTTTTCGAAAGAAAGAATGACACGAGTAGAAATTTCCTTATCTTAGAAGAAGAAAATAAATTTCTCTCAATTCCTTCCTCCTTATTTTTTTTTCCTTTCTCCTCTTTTTTTCCTTTCTTCTCTCCCCCCTCTTTTTTCCTCACATTTCTCTTCTATTTATAGAAAACAATTCGGAATTTTCAGATTTTGTTTTATTTTTTATTTTTAATTCTTAATTAAAAAGAATTTCCACTTCTCATTTTTCTTAGTTTTTTAAAAAAATAATTCCCCACTTTCCTTTACTTTTATTTTTTAATTTCTTACTTTTTTTTTTTACTTTTATTATATTTTAATTCCCACTTTTATATTTTTTTTTATTTCCCACTTATTTTACTTTTCTTTTTTAATTTTCCACTTGTTTTTAATTTTATTAAAAAAAAATCAGATACCCTTGATTTTATTTTTTAATTCCAACTTTATTTTACTTTTTATTTTTTTAAATTTCTACATTCTTTTAATTTTATTTTTTTAATTTTCCACTTTCTTTTACCTTTTTATTAAATAATTTCCACATACTTTTACTTTTAATTTTTAATTTTATATTTCTTATTTTACTATTTTTAATTCCCATCCTAAATTTACAAAAAAAATAATAAAAATAATAATAAATTTATTTATTTTTGGCTTTTTAATTCATTTTATTTAGAAATAAAGATAAAAATAAAAATAAAAATAATACTAATAGTAATAATTGACCTTTTAAATTATTATTAATATTTACGCTATATAAAAAAAATAACAAAGATATATATATATATATATATATATATATTAAATTTCTAAAAATATTTACATAGTAGAATGTGATAAAAATTCAAATATATTCAAAAATTAGGTGCTCACAGCTACCCCTCTTTGCTTGGAAACATGAAGAGTTTTTAGGCAAAGACTAGGTGAGTCATGTGACTAATATTTGGCCAAACCATTATTCAAAAGGAAAAGAAATAAAAGATAGGGTGCAACCGAGTCCTGGTTTTGGACAGCCTATATATTCCGGGTTATAGGGAAATCAGGTCGCGTGTAATTCAAGGAGAATGGTGGAATGATAAGTTGAGGAGTCGGGTGAGGTTCCGTCGAGGCTCCGGTCCGCTGTCCTGCTTTTATATCAAAATAAAAAAGAAACTAAACAAGCCTATGAGTTATGAGTTCCAAGATTCCTATCTATGAGTCTTCTGAAACTTGATCTTGAGTTTTAACTAGTTCTTCATGCAGACTCTGATCTAAACCTTGAAGCTCACTAGCTGTGGGTTTCCAGTTCATTGTTCTATAGCTTCTTCTAATCAAACCGGGACTCCAATGCTCGTGGCTTCAGTCATGTCTTGAGCATTCCACATCTTTTCAACTACTGTTGCATTTTGGATTCACTTATTTTTTTCTTTTCTTTTATTCTGAATTGAGACTTCTTCTTTTGGTCATCTCGAACCCTGCACCTCGAGGTAAAACCTATTCAGACAACAAAACAAACAAACGAACGAAATTTTCATCCCCAGTTTGCACTGGAAAAATTTCGTGAGTTATTGTAACAAAATTCTAATTTACTTCTTTATTGAAAGCAATAAAAGGTCGGGAGTGGTATACCCCGAAAAAGTCCCCTTTTTTTGGATGTGTTCCTCTATTGTCAAAAGTATGTTTCAACTAAGGATTGTTGTACCTTATGTTGGGAAACTGTACCTAGGGAGTGGGATACCCTATATTGGAAAATATATTAGGGAATGATGTACCCTGCATTTAAGATCAAATCAACTAGGGAGTGAAGACCCTATGTTGGAAAAGAGACTAGGGAGTGGAGATGTTATGTCTAAAATAAAAATCAACTACAGAGTGGAGACCCTATGTTGGAAAAGAGACCAGGGAGTGGAGACCGTATGTCTAAAACATCAACTAGGGAGTGGAGACCCTATGTGGGAAAAGCAGACTAGGGAGTGGAGACCCTATGTTTAAAAGTCATCAGCTAGGGAGTGGAGACCCTATGTTGGAAAAGAGACCAGGGAGTGGAGACCGTATGTCTAAAACATCAACTAGGGAGTGGAGACCCTTTTCTAAAAATATCAACTAGGGAGTGGAGACCCTATGTGGGAAAAGCAGACTAGGGAGTGGAGACCCTATGTTTAAAAGTCATCAGCTAGGGAGTGGAGACCCTATGTTGGAAAAGAGACTAGGGAGTGGAGACCCTATGTCTAAAAATATCAACTAGGGAGTGGAGACCCTATTTTGGAAAATCAGACTAGGCAGTGGAGACCCTATGTCTAAAAATCATCAACTAGGGAGTGGAGACCCTATGTTGGAAAAGAGACTAGGGAGTGGAGACTCTATGTATAAAAATCATCAACTAGGGAGTGGAGACCCTATGTTAGAAAAAAGACTAGGGTGTGGAGACCCTATGTCTAAATAACTTCATCTAGGGAGTGAAGACCCTATGTTGGAAAAGAGACTAGGGTGTTGAGACCCTATGTCTAAAATAAAAAGAGACTAGGGAGTGGAGACACTATGTCTAAAATAAAATCAACTAGGGAGTGGAGACCCTATGTTGGGAAAGAGACTAGGGAGTGGAGACCCTATGTCTAAAATAAAATTAACTAGGGAGTGGAGACCCTATGTTGGAAAAGAGACTAGAGTGGAGACCCTATGTTGGAAAAGAGACTAGGGAGTGGAGACCCAATTCTAAAATAACATCAACTAGGGAGTGGAGACCCTATATTGAAAAGGGCGACTAGGGAGTGGAGACCCTATGTTGGAAAAACGACTAGGGAGTGGAGACCTTATGTCTAAAATAATCAATTAGGGAGTGGAGACCCTATATTGGAAAAGCGACTAGGGAATGGAGACCCTATGTCTAAAACATCAACTAGGGAGTGGATACCCTATGTTGGAAAAGCGACTAGGGAGTGGAGACCCTATGTCTAAAATAACATCAACTAGGGAGTGAAGACCCTATGTTGGAAAAAAGACTAGGGAGTGGAGACCCTATGTCTAAAAATATCAACTAGGGAGTGGAGACCCTATATTGGAAAAAGGACTAGGGAGTGGGGACCCTATGTCTAAAAACATCAAATAGGGAGTGGCCACCCTATGTTGGAAAAGAGACTAGGGAGTGGAGACCCTATGTTGGAAAAACGACTAGGGAGTGGAGATCCTATGTCTAAAATAATTATCAACTAGTGAGTGGAGACCCTATGTTGAAAAATCAGACTTGGGAGTGGAGACTTATGTCTAGAAACATCAACTAGGGAGTGGATACCCTATGTTGGAAAAGCGACTAGGGAGTGAAGACCCTATGTCTAAAACATCAACTAGGGAGTGGAGACCCTATGTTGGAAAAATGACTAGGAGTGAAGACCCTATGTCTAAAAATGTCAACTAAAGAGTGGGGACCCCATATAGGAAAAAAGACTAGGGAGTGGAGACCCTATGTCTAAAAACATCAACTAGGGAGTGGAGACCCTATGTTGGAAAAGAGACTAGGGAGTGGAGACCCTATGTTGGAAAAACGACTAGGGAGTGGAGATCCTATGTCTAAAATAATTATCAACTAGTGAGTGGAGACCCTATGTTGAAAAATCAGACTTGGGAGTGGAGACTTATGTCTAGAAACATCAACTAGGGAGTGGATACCCTATGTTGGAAAAGCGACTAGGGAGTGAAGACCCTATGTCTAAAACATCAACTAGGGAGTGGAGACCCTATGTTGGAAAAATGACTAGGAGTGAAGACCCTATGTCTAAAAATGTCAACTAAAGAGTGGGGACCCCATATAGGAAAAAAGACTAGGGAGTGGAGACCCTATGTCTAAAAACATCAACTAGGGAGTGGAGACCCTATGTTGGAAAAGAGACTAGGGAGTGGAGACCCTATGTCTAAAATAACATCAAATAGGGGGTGGAGATCCTATGTTGTAAAAGAGACTAGGGATTGGAGACCCTATGTCTAAAATAACATCAAGTAGGGAGTGGAGACCCTATGTTGGAAAAGAGACTAGGGAGTGGAGACCCTATGTCCAAATATCATCAACTAGGGAGTGAAGACCCTATGTTGGAAAAAAGACTAGGGAGTGGAGACCCTATGTCTAAAAATATCAACTAGGGAGTGGAGACCCTATATTGGAAAAAGGACTAGGGAGTGGGGACCCTATGTCTAAAAACATCAAATAGGGAGTGGCCACCCTATGTTGGAAAAGAGACTAGGGAGTGGAGACCCTATGTTGGAAAAACGACTAGGGAGTGGAGATCCTATGTCTAAAATAATTATCAACTAGTGAGTGGAGACCCTATGTTGAAAAATCAGACTTGGGAGTGGAGACTTATGTCTAGAAACATCAACTAGGGAGTGGATACCCTATGTTGGAAAAGCGACTAGGGAGTGAAGACCCTATGTCTAAAACATCAACTAGGGAGTGGAGACCCTATGTTGGAAAAATGACTAGGAGTGAAGACCCTATGTCTAAAAATGTCAACTAAAGAGTGGGGACCCCATATAGGAAAAAAGACTAGGGAGTGGAGACCCTATGTCTAAAAACATCAACTAGGGAGTGGAGACCCTATGTTGGAAAAGAGACTAGGGAGTGGAGACCCTATGTCTAAAATAACATCAAATAGGGGGTGGAGATCCTATGTTGTAAAAGAGACTAGGGATTGGAGACCCTATGTCTAAAATAACATCAAGTAGGGAGTGGAGACCCTATGTTGGAAAAGAGACTAGGGAGTGGAGACCCTATGTCCAAATATCATCAACTAGGGAGTGGAGATCCTATGTTGGAAACGTTACTACGGAGTGAAGACCCTATGTTTAAAAATCATCAACTAGGGAGTGGAGACCCTATGTTGGAAAAACGACTAGGGAGTGGAGACCCTATGTCTAAAAATCATCAACTAGGCAGTGGAGACCTTATGTCTAAAAACATCAACTAGGGGGTGGATACCCTATGTTGGAAAAGCGATTAGGGAGTGGAGACCCTATGTCTAAAAACATCAACTAGGGAGTGAAGACCCTATCTTGGAAAACCGACTAGGGAGTGGAGACCCTATGTCTAAAACTCATCAACTAGGGAGTGGATACCCTATGTCTAAAATAATCATCAACTAGGGAGTGGAGACCCTATGTTGCAAAAGAAGACTAGGGATTACATGCCCTATGTCTAAAATATCATCAACTAGGGAGTGGAGACCCTATGTTGGAAAAGAGACTAGGGAGTGGAGACCCTGTTTCTAAAATAACTTCAACTAGGGAGTGGAGACCCTATGTTGAAAAATCATCAACTAGGGAGTGGAGACCCTATGTTGGAAAAGAGACTAGGGAGTGGAGACCCTGTTTCTAAAATAACTTCAACTAGGGAGTGGAGACCCTATGTTGAAAAATCATCAACTAGGGAGTGGAGACCCTATGTTGGAAAAGAGACTAGGAAGTGGAGACCCTATGTTGGAAAAGAGACTAAGGAGTGGAGATCCTATGTCTAAAATAATCATCAACTAGGAAGTGGAGACCCTATGTTGCAAAAGCAGACTAGGAAGTGGAGGCCCTATGTCTAAAATATCATCAATTAGGGAGTGGAGACCTTATGTTGGAAAATCATTAACTAGGGAGTGTAGACCCTATGTTGGAAAAGAGACTAGGGAGTGGAGACCCTATGTCTAAAATATCATTAACTAGGGAGTGAAGACCCTATGTTGGAAACTTATCAACTAGGGAGTGGAGACCCTATGTTGGAAAAGAGACTAGGGAGTAGAGACCCTATGTCTAAAATAACTTCAACTAGGGAGTGGAGACCCTTTTATCTAAAATAAAATCAATTAGTGAGTGGAGACGCTATGTTGGAAAAACGCAGCTAGGGATTGGAGACCCTATACTAGCATGATTTTGATATTTTTCTTCTTTTTTCTTTCTTTTCATCATTTTTATTTTATTTCAGAGAATGAGTAAATGCGGGAAATAACTTTTTGGAGGAGACTTCCCTTTTGGAGTGGTTGCTACAAAACTGTTTCTAGCCTTTGCGCAATTTCTTTTTGGTTGCACCTACTTCTTGCAAGGTTGCTTTTGGATTGCACTTATTTCCTTGGAGAACCTCTGGCTTTTCCAGACTTTGCCATGACGGTCACTCACGTGGGACTTAACCTTTCCAACTTTATTTTGCCTTTGTGGGCATTTGACTTTGAATTTCCTCTTTCAACAGCTTTTGATTTTGAAGCATCAACCACCATGGCCAATCGAAGTCGATTTGATGCCCCTGCTGAGGCTGGGTGCCTTTTTTGCATATTGGCTTGTATCAAGTGAGAACCTTGTAAATTAGTCTTGCCATCCTTTCTTTGTCTTAGTTTCGAAACAGAGTTGGGCCGAAAGGATTCAAAGAAAAGAAAATAATGGAATGGACAAATGAATTTAGAGGAGAGGTATCCCTTTCGGGCAAAAGAAAGAAGGACTTATCTGGAGTGTATACGGACTTCAATGAACATAACATGCCTCTTGGACTAGATGCCTGATCTGTGTAAACCGTCCAACTCTCAGAAATTCATCACAACTCTTGCTTTGAGACTGAGAAACTTTGCCCAGGACTGTGTCGATGCCAGTGACTGTGAGGATCCTCTTTTCGATCTGTGGCGCCCTTTGTGGGTTTTCACCAGCTGGCCTCTCTTATTTATCTTCTCACCATCGCCTTATAGTGCTCTTTGCGAGTTTTCACTAACAAGACTCTCATTTTCGTATTTCTTTGCTTACCATCGCCTGACGGTGCCCGTGAGGGTTTTCACCGATAAGATTCTCTCATTTTATTTCTCTCATTTTGTTGTATTAGATCCGGGTAACTGTATCCTCCCATTTTGAATCTCTTTGTCGATTGATCGGAAAGACTTGAAAAGGATTTGGGTAAAAAGGATTTGGATTGAATTACAACTTTGGAACATTTCAGACAAAACCATCGCCAAACCATTATAAATTCTGCCCCATTTTCAACTTTTGGGGAATGTGAATTTTTATTTTGGTGTGACTGAACCCCAGAGAGAGACTGCTTACGTATCCTTTCAGAATCAAGTCAAACGTAGTTCAATGACGAGAACTTTGTTTTTGATTCTCTTTTGTTTTGGTTTTCTTTTCTGTTTTGGTTTCTTCTTTTTCTTTTTACTTTCTTTTTTTCTCTTTTCTTTTTTCATTTTTCATTTCATTTTCTTTGTCTTTTCTTCCCTTTTTTATATTTCTTTTTTATTCTCTTTTCATTTTTTTTCATTCATTGTTTTTATGACTTCCGGGTTCCAATGAGGTTAATCAAAGAATGGGAGCCGGCTCAAAAGGATTTGCAAATGGTTAAATATTTGGATAGTGAGAAAGAAAGCCTTCTTCATCCCAACCGGAGAACATTAATGCTATATAGAGGATCCAACATAGTACCTTTTGACTGCACCTGCGTTGACAGTTGTTTCAGGGATATTTTCTTCGATGTGTCCCAAATACAACGCTCTCTTTTGGCAGTACTCTTGTTCAATGTATGGACCTTTCCAACCTGAAGCCAATTTTCCTTTAGTTGTTCCGATTCTTTATTTTATTTCCTTAAACCTATCTTCATTGCATTCTGATTCTTGATTCATTATTTCAAAGTTTGACAGCGTTTTAGGATCGGGGCATGAAGTCCGCAAGTATGCCATGTTATTGAAATATGCATTTAAGAGAATTGAAAAAAGAATAAGAGAAGTGACAAAATTAAGAAAAGAGACATTCCTCAATAATAAAATATTAATTTTATTTGATTTTTTTTTTGATTTCGATTGATTTTTCTTTTTTTTTTTGAATTTTAAAGATAAAATGGTTTACAACGGAAAGTAAGACAATAAAGTAAAATATCCGGATCACACCCTGAGATAATCCGGACGCAGAAAGGATAGCAAGACTGACTACTAAGACTCCCGTCTAATAGAGAACTTTCAAGCTTGGCGACCATTTTTGGCTTTTCCTCTGTCTCGGCAAGGGCTGTAAGGGCCTTCAGTGCCGTATCAAATTCCTCATCTCTCCAATTTCGGTTCATCAAAACCTATGAACCACTCTGAACGGCCTGTGATGGGCCTTAAAGGCAGCATGACTCAAGATTTGGCCCGTTTTTAAACCATTTTCGACCATCTCCCCAATTTTGATAGCCTCAGCGAACGGATTACCCATAGCAGACATCATATTCTGGAAGTAGTTCGCCTCTTGGGCCTGTAGGAAGATCGTAACCATTTCTGTTTCTCGCGCCATATGACAGCATATTCATAAAACTATTCCGCGGTTTTCTTTGTCAATCTGGACACAGAGTTCTCTTTTTGAATTTTTCACTCTTGCTTTTTTTCTTTTTTTTTTCTCTCTTTATTTTTTTTGGTTATTTTTGTCACTCTTTTATTTCTTTTTCTTTCTTCTCTTTTTTTTCCACTCAGTTTATTTGATGTCAATGATCAAATCCGATGGGGATTACCTATGTATCATGACGCCGCATGAATCAGATCTTGCGTAGTTCGGGAAAGATCAGGAGTAAAGTAAACAAACTAACTCTTTTTTTCTGGATTTTGAATTTTTTTTTTTTTTTAATTTTCGAAAGACTTATAAAGAAGAAAGAATTTTTTTTTGATTTCGATTTCTTTGTTTTTTTTTTTTGAGAATTTTTGAAAAGAAATAAAATATTATTTTTAATATTTTGGGAGAAAGACTTCTAAAAAAAAGGTAAAAAGTATTTTTGGATTTTGAATTGATTTGTTTCTTTTTTAAAATGAAAAACTTCTATAAATAAATATTATTATTTTTTGGTTTTAATTTTTTTTATTTGTTATTTTCTAAGGAAAAACTTCTAAAGAATGAATTAAAGAAAAATATTTTTGGATTTTGAATTGATTTGTTTCTTTTTTAAAATGAAAAACTTCTATAAATAAATATTATTATTTTTTGGTTTTAATTTTTTTTATTTGTTATTTTCTAAGGAAAAACTTCTAAAGAATGAATTAAAGAAAAATATTTTTGGATTTTGAATTGATTTGTTTCTTTTTTAAAATGAAAAACTTCTATAAATAAATATTATTATTTTTTGGTTTTAATTTTTTTTATTTGTTATTTTCTAAGGAAAAACTTCTAAAGAATGAATTAAAGAAAAATATTTTTGGATTTTGACTTTTTTTTAAAATTTTCAAAAGAAAAACTTTTACAAAAGAAGAATTTTTTTTGAATTTTATGTGTCAAAGAAAAACTTATAAAGAAGGAACTAAAGGAAAATATTTTTGAATTTTTGAAAATTGGGGCCGAAATCCATGAGGTTTGTCTACGTATCTCACATCCGGTGAGAATCAGACTCGCGTAGTTCAGTCAAAAAAGCATGACCTTTTTTTTTTGAAAATATTTTGGCATATTTTGAAATGATTTTTGTTTTTCAAAATGTTGGCAAAGTTTTGGGATTTTCAAATACCTGGATTTTCAAAAATCGGGTAAATTTCTCTCTCTTGCCTCACTCTTGGTTTTTCTTGATTTTATTTCCCTATTATAGAAGACGGTCAACATGCAAGCCGAAACAAATAAATGTACAAGTAGCACGTAACAATGCATCAGGATGGTCTTTTGATTTGGGTACACCTATCCTAGACGAACCCAATCCCTGTGTTGAGTCCCCAAAGTCAAATGCACATGATGCAAACAAGCATACCTACTAGGGATCCGGCATGAGGTTATGTCATTCTAAGTTTAAATCCTGGGTGTATTGTTCTAGACCTGGCTTACCCGAGCGGACAACTCGAGCCGGGGGAGGGGGGGCAACGTACCGGGAATACAGAAGCTTCACCGGCTTTGCAACTTGTCCGTACCTCGTTCTAAAATTAGGATATGACTTTAATAGAAAAAAAAGCCGCGCGAAGCGCACTCTTCCCAGAAAATTCAGAAGACTCAAAAAGAAGAGGGTTTCGTAACAGTTTATATACAGTTCAATCAATATCAAAGTGGTAAAAAGCGACATTTAGCATATTAGGTTCAAACACATAAAAATCAGACAATCATGAAAGCCAAGCATAACAGTTATCTAAGCTCGAATTTTGAACCCTGAACCAGAGATTCTGGGTTCGTCCCCAGCAGAGTCGCCAGAGCTGTCACACCTCCTTTTTTCAGGGGGATAAGAGAGTTTTTCCAATTTAAGTGACATTATTCGAAATAAGATTATTCATTTAATTTTTCAGAGTAGCCACTTAGAATAATTTATGGTGTCCCAAGTCACCGATTTATTTTAAATCCCAAATCGAGAAAATTTGACTCTATTTATGGTCTGCGAATACAAAAGACCGGGTAAGGAATTCTGTTAACCGGGATAAGGTGTGAGGCACCCCCGAATTCCGTTATTTTAGCACGGTCGCTTAACAATTAATACTTGGCCTAATTATTTGATTCATTACATGTTTAAAACCTATTGTGCATTTTACTTTTTGATCACTTTTAATTATTTGCTTAACCGCTTTTAGTATTTATGGAATTTCGTTGAACAAGGTACGATGTCGTACACTCATTATTTATACACATCGCAAATCGCGTCACGTGAAACGCACCCGCAATCTACAATGCGTTTAATTTTATTTATCACTGTTTGAAGTTGTGGTCGAGTCACGTGAAACACACACTCGAATTAGGGATTACGTATCGTGACCATGCCACGGGAATCGTATCCACAATCACGATGATTTATTATTAATCGCGCCTAAAGCAATCTATGATGTTCGAATATTATTCAATTACTAATTTTGAGATTATTGTAAGGTCATGAGGTATGTAATTATTTGTGGAAGAATTGGATTTATTATTTATAGAAAAGTGGGATAGTTTAGAGAAAGATGGGCCATCTATGTTATTTCTTACTTTGGGTCTGATGAGACTAAATCTTTTGGCCCAAAATCTTTTCTTCTCCAACAATCTAAAAACCAATTTCCTTAGAAACAAATCGTGGCCCAAGCAAATTATCCAACCCATTATCCCATATTATGTACATTTCTTAAACAAAACTAATGACACCACAATCTCATGAACAAAATTAGTAAACAAGCCAAATTAGAGTGATTCAATAGACACTTTATCCGATTAAATCAACTCAAAACAAAACTTTGCAACTCTAAAATTAACATTATGGTCTAATAAACATATGAACAAGGAAACAATCAGATTCAAATGATCCAAATATCAATAGAGTGAACTACTACTTCATGCTACCCAATAATCACACCAATAGACAAGAAGGTAAATGGACAATTATAATCAGTGAAGAAAGGAAAATAACAGACCTTTGATATAAATTAGCAGAGTTGAAATTACAAGAGCGCTAAACAATTCGACGAGTGTTGATTGGAGCTTTCACCGGCCACGAAACCTCGAACAAAAAATCGCGACTTGCAACCCTGATCGACCTTGCAAGACCAATGATTTAGTGGCTTGTTTTTGCTGGGTTTAAAGCTATTGTTTTGTTTTGGGAGGGGGGGGGGTGATTTTGCTGGATTTTTCGAAAGAAAAAGATGAAGAAAGAATGACACGAGTAGAAATTTCCTTATCCTAGAAGAAGAAAATAAATTTTTCTCAATTCCTTCCTCCCTATTCTTTTTTCCTTTCTCCTCTTTTTTTCCCTTTGTTCTCTCCCCCTCTTTTTTCTCACATTTCTCTTCTATTTATAGAAACAAATTCGGAATTTTCAGATTTACTTTATTATTATGATTTTTTAATTTTTTATTAAAAAGAATTTACACTTCCCATTTTTCTTATTTTTTTTTAAAAATAATTTCCCACTTTTATTTAATTTTATTTTTTAATTTCTTACTTTTTTACTTTTATTCTATTTAAATTCCCACTTTTATAGTTTTCTTTTTTTATTTTCCACTTATTTTAATTTTCTCTTTTTTATTTCCCACTTATTTTTACTTTTATTAAAAAAAAATCAAATACCCTTACTTTTATTCTTTAATTTCAACTTTATTTTGCTTTTCATTTTTTTAAATTTCCACATTCTTTTACTTTTATTGTTTTAATTTTTCACTTTCTTTTACTTTTTTATTAAATAATTTCCACCTACTTTTACTTTTACTTTTTAGTTTTATATTTTTACTTTTACTATTTTTTAATTCCCATCCGAAATTTACAAAAATAAATAAATAAATAATAATATTAAATTTATTTATTTTTGGCTTTTTAATTCACTTTATTTAAAAATAAAGATAAAAATAAAAATAAAATAATACTAATAGTAATAATTGACCTTTTAAATTATTATTAATGTTTACCCTATATAAAAAAATGTAACAAAGCTAAAAAGAATATATATATATATATATATATATATATATATATATATATATATATTTTTTTTTTAAAATCTTTCGTTGCTTTTTTCAGTTTTCAGTTTTCACCCAATTGCTTTTTTCTCATCTTTGGGAGTATTATGTCCTCTATATATGTAGCAAAAATGGTCGTACTCAGTAATTATATTGCTAAAATCAAACATAAACGAGACTTTTTTGTTTTGTCCAGCTGTTGGAGGGGGGCATTATTAGAAAAAGAAAAGGGTCAATCCGATAATCATTTGAATAAAGAAATGTACATTTAGAACATAATAGTTGCAGTTTGATAGTGAAATATCAAGAAAAGGAGAGTTGTGCGCGTCCCCGCATTAATAGTCAGTGCAAAACTAGTCAATTCATGATGAATTTTATAATACATATGTATCGTTACAACCAATGACAGTGCTAAAAAATCTTGACAAGGGGTTTCAACAAATTTAAAAAATTGCTATCCCTAGAAGCTCTCCTTATTTTAATGGATTCTCCGGTTTATATATATACAAAATAATTTAGATTCCTTATAGTAAGGGATTCAACAACTTACCCTACTTGCAAAATGTAATTTCTAGGGAGAAAAGATTCAATTGAACCCGCTTCCATACCTTTATCTTCGTCACTAGTTGGGACATGCTCGTCACCTAGGCACATGTCCTTTGTCCCTGACTCCCTGGGATGAATATAAATGGAGAAATATAATCAGTAAGAATTTTTATAATCGACTTCAGCAGGGGCAGCTGAAGCCTAAGGCAGTTAAAGCAAGTACTTTAGGTCCCAAAATTTTTGGGGCCCAAATTTTTCATATTAATATAATAAAAAGTGTTATAATTTAATTGGTATTTTATGACATGGTTAATTCTTGTACAAACGCTATATAAATTTTTGGAATAATACAACGTATATATCCAATATTTTTCTTCTTCTAATAAGCGATGAAATATTTTACAATATAGCGTATCCGACCTAACTCTTAAATTATTGTCTCAAACATGTCGGAGAGTCGTATCAAAAGTATTAAAGCATAAGATTTCAGGCTCCACAAATATGAAATATTTCATTAAAATTAGTAGATGCTTGTGAGGATCCAAAAATTAAAAAAGAAGCTATTTGTTCAACATATTAGCTTGAAATTTTTGAGTTTTTATGATATGACTATTTGGTATAATATGTTAATTACGGCTAGTTCAGTTAGCAAAAGTTTACCATCAAAATAAATGTACATGGATGTTGCCAATAAACTGTTAAGAGGTCTGGTTTCTTTTCTTTCCCCCCTAAAAATATAAAGAGAAATAATTTGCAACTTTGAATGTGCATATTGAGATCCGTAGATTATGTGTGTTTACTCTTAAAATCAGATAACAATTAAATTTGTAAGTGCTTTTAAGGATATGTGATTTCACTTGGCACAAACTGAGAAATATAAGAATTGAAGTTAGAAATTAACTGTAAAATAAAACAAACCAATGTAACGCGCAACTTCAGCCCTCGAGCTAGGTCGTCCTCGAACCAACTGAGTATATTATTGAAAAGTAAGAACTGAACAACTGAATAAAAGAGCTTAAGAGAGAAAACGTAATATATTGCTTTGTTATAAGTGTGCCTTTACAAAATGATTGGAACCCCATTTATATAGTAAATGAGTTCTTCATATGGTACAATTCTAAATACAGAAGTAAATCTTCTGATTGGCTAATCAGCCGGTCTTGACTCGATATATGCCGAGATCTCCGCCACAATCCTCGCCCGGTCACGGATTCCTCGACTTTCTGTTATTCGACCTAGCAGACTTTTTTCGATCTCGCTAGCTCCATATCCATATCGATCTCGACCTTAGCTGGTCTCGATCTCGATCGATCCCTGAATCACGAACTAGGCAATATTTATTCATGTAACGATCTAATATAACTCGGGATTGAACCTCGGTCTGCCACCCCGATCTCGATTAACCATACAAAATCGGACAAGCACGATTTTGACCGTATATAGATAATTCTTCCATATTTTGGAGATTAATGACAAAAAACGATTTGATCCTTCGATCATGACATAATCGTCGTGACATAAGCAGTAAAAGTGACAGAAACATCTCGTCGGTACAGTTCCCCAGGTATTTAATGTGCGTAAGTCGATGGTCGGCCACTACCAATTTTGAATCGTCATTGTGAAAATGATAAATAGCCTATTTCTTCATCATTTCAAACTTTTATTTATAAAACTTTTCCATTCCTATCTTCATAGTTTTTCGCCTTCTCCAAAGCTCCCTAATTTCAGGTTTTCAAATTTCGTTGCTTGTTCTTATTAAAATACTAAATACTTCAATCTCCATTATCTTCGTTTACAAAAACTAAATGGCAAAAACATCTAAAACCATTTCGTAGAAAGAGGGTGCTTCCTCATCTCGGCCGGCCGACGATAAACCAGTGGTGGAGCCACGCCTTGAGGAACGTATTCCTA
>AWOL01S0003397.1:25786-75734 GCA_000715115.1 Nicotiana otophora
AATACCCAAAAGTCTTCTTGATCTGGTGAAGAAAGATTGCAATTGGGAAAATAAAGAGGTTGTGATACCGGCACCGGAGGAAGCGATCACTACCCTCGTGGAAGGGTAAGAGAGTGTTTACACTTATCCTTTCACGCTGGGTCCCCTCGATCCGATCATCGTCAAGTTTTGCAAGAAATACAAGGTAACCCTCGACCAAATTCACCCTTCTTTCTGGAGGATCGAGATACTTCTCTGTTTCTTTGGGAGTAAAATCGACGGGCTTCCCTTCACCTTCGACCACCTCGTAAGATTATATAGCTCTCGACTCTACTGAGGTGGGCTGATAAAGCTTCAATGCCGGGCCACCAAGGCGTTCACCTCGGGTATAGATGAAGACAAAGATCGGGGCTGGATGGGCCGGTTTGTTCGGGTGATTAAAAGAAAATGGGCCTTGGACTCCGACGGTCAAAAACCCAAGAAAATAACCCCCCATAAACCCAAGGGGAACACAATCCCACTGACTATAGAGTCAGTTAAAAGGCTAAGGGATGAAGAAGAAGGAGAAGAAGAAGGTGATTTTGGGCTGGTGGCCCGTGCTCGAGCTAGCACCGATATTCAGAAGACTTCAAAGCCGGTGGAAGTCGATACTGCTCCGTCTAGGTTCGACGAGGTCGAAAAGGAGACACCGACCCAAGTTTCCGAACCAAGGGGAACCGAAGATACTTTACCTCGGGGTGAAGAGACCATTGAAGAAACGGTGGATGCCGATACAGAAACCGGGCTTGAAGCTCGCCGAGAGGGAGGCAGTGCCCCAAAACACCTACTTGGGGTAATAGAGATTGGGGATTATCCATCGTTTCCTTCACTTTCCCAGTCGATGATACGTGACGCTCAAGCCGTGAAGATTTGTCACGGGGAGGGGGCCCACGAGGAGGAAGATCCTTTTCGTGATTATTTTGTCGGGGTAGAAGATATCACCGGTCTGAGTGACTTGGAGGCTCCGAAGAAGAGCTCAGGCGAGACGAGAGTTTCTTGTCTTTTCAAAGAAGCTCAACAGGCCCTGAATAGGGTAAGTTCATTTTCTCTTTGTTAATTTTTATACTTGTATTTTTCTTTCCTTGTATAATTCCTTCTTTCTATTTTTGTAGGCCTCTGTGCTTTATCACGAGGTGTTTCTCCGATCCCGAGGGGAGCTGAGCCGGTACAAAGCTAAAATCCGAGGGCTTACTGAGGAGAGAGATTCCTTCAAGCTTCTCAGTGAGCAGAGAGAAGGAGAAGGAGAAGCAAAAGGACTTCGGGCTGAGCTAGAAGCAGCTCGGAGAGAACAAGACGATTTGTCCGAGCAGATAAAAAGAATCTTTGAAGTTAATGACACTGACTCGGGCGTGATGGCTAACAGTTCGGTCCCACAGATCCAGCAAAAGCTCGATGTGATCAGGCAGCTTCGTGTTGAAGTGGACGCCGTGAAAGCGGAGGCCGAGGAGTGGAAAAGAACATGGACTGCCTTGCCTCAGAAAAGGAGGCTGCCTGATCTCAATTAGCCTCGGCTGAGATCCAAATCCGGAGCTTGAAAGAGAAAGCCTTGGTGCATGCTAAGAAAATCGAGGAGTTCCAGTCTCGGTTGGGCTCAGCAACTTCTGATCGAGAGAGACTGGCTACAGAATTTGCAGCGGCCAAATCGGAGGTCGAAATAGCCACGGCTAATGCTGATGCAATGGTGGTTGTCTACCGGTCCGATGCTAAAGCTGCTCAGGTTCGAGCAAAGGAGGTCGCCGAGGCTGCTCAGGCTCGAGCAAACGGGGCTGCCGAGCATGCTAAATGCCAGTGTCGGAGGAAGACTTTTGAGGAAATCCATGCTCGTGGCTTCGATCTTACAACCGAGATCGAGAATGCTAAGGAGCTTGAAGCCGAAGCCATAATATTAGCCTTTCCTGATGATGATGATGATGATACCGGGAGTATGAGCAGATCTGAAAGCGAAGGAGGCCTCGAGGGCGGAGATGCTGCTCCCAGAGAGGACTAAGTCCTTTAGTATTTTTTTGTATTTCTTTTAAGACCGTTTCGGTCTTTTGTAGAGAAATTTGATTGGTCCATGTTACCTTTGTAAATAATTCTTGACATGTATATATATAAAAAATTTCTTCCTTTCTGCCTTATAAAAGTATGAAGTTATATTCTAAGGTCTGAGGTTTAAAAAATTTGATTGAAACCGAACTAGTATAGCCCTTAGGCTTTACGATCGAGTGAGTGCTTTCTCGAACTCGAAGTAAGGTAACCCTTAGGATTTTTATTTGAGCGAGGTTTGTCTCTCGAACTCAAAGCAAAAACAGCCCTTAGGCTTTTGTATTAGGCCGATATAGCCTTTGTAAAAAGATTGTTTGCGGCTTTCTCCCCTTTTCGGCTTGAAAAAGTTTTTTAACATTTGTATTTACAGAACTTGTAATGCCTTAGCATGCAATAAAGAACTGTTCGGGAGTTCGAACAATTTTGTACTCATTAGAGTTTTCGAGGCTTGATATTATCGAAGCCTTTTATGATTTTACCGGGGGTATCCCTTTTAACCGGTTTATGAGGGAATTCGAAAGCCAATTTTGTTACGGAATTCGGACGTCTCCGAACAGTGTTAATTCGGCTGTAGCCTTTTTAGTTCGGAATTTACCCCTTGGGCTTATTTTTCCGTTTTACTTCGAGCTTGCCTGAAGTGTCTGTTACCGAGTGGGGTGGCCTTGGCCTATAAAAATCGAGGGTTACCTAAAAGGTCTTATGATCTCGGAGTTTTAATGATTCGATCTCGTTTATTTTTCGGACGGCAGTCCCCGAGCGTGGGGGTAATTATCCGAACTCTGGTTATGGTCGACCCTTAAGCTTGTTTACATGATAGATCGAGAGTATGGAATTGCAAAGTAGAAAAATATTTCTAAGGCATGAGATATCGGCAAAGAAAAATACTTTTCTTTATAAATGATTATACATGCGTACATGCTCTATGCCAAGGCTCGAGCAAACTACGCGAGCATGATTCGTTTGACCGTTTGGCCCTTATAAATTTTTCCTATCGAGACCCTACTGCCATGAAATAATTGCTTCGCATCAAAGTTGACATTCGAGGGCAGTGCCCCTCAGTATTCGAGGTTGATTGTAAAAAAACCTCGGATACTGTTGAATTGTTCTAAGTTAGCACGATTAATGGCTGCCTCATTAAAAACCTTGCCGAAAAACCCATTTGGGACAAAACCGGTCTAAGGGAAAAAGAGTGCAACGTGTGCTTTAATACCTAAAGGCTTCGCGTCGAAGAATCTATCGTTGTTTCTGGTCGAACATGAAGTAACCCATATTTAAGTTAGGGTCTTATTGGTCATTTAATAAATAAAATAAAAGGAAAAGGAAAAAAGGGAATAGAGCATTATATTATAAAAGCAGAGACAAAAGAAAAAAAATGCTAAGAGCAATTAATGGACCGAGCCCACCATAATATTACACTACGGGAGTTAGAGATTTGGGGGAGGCATATTCCAAGATTAAAGAATCAAAAGGCAATAGAGAGGAAAGCTGGTACCTGGAGCAAGAAGGTTTAGAAAAATAAAGTTTCGTCTTTAAACCATTCAAGACAAAAGAAGGACCAGAGTTGAAGCTCATAGTTACTGCCACACATCGGCTTATACAGGTTAATGTTACTTTGATTCTATTTGAGTTCTTTCCCCGAGTATGTAAGGTTTCATTGGAAACTGAAGCTAAATGATAGTGAGAAAGATGATGTACACTAACTTTAATTGGGTCTAGCTATGCACATAGTTAGGTATAACCTATTTTGAAGAGTATTTGAGATTGTTTAAGTTTGAATTGTTTGGATCTTTAAATCTGATATTGGAATTTAGTTGGTGCTTAATTATAATGGGTAAAATTGGGTTTGAATATTTTTATTATGATAAGGTTATTAATTAATGTTCGATTCATGAACTGAGAAATAAAGAATGACAGAAAATAGTTTGATAGGCCCATGGGTGCCTAATTGAGGTTATTTCAAATGGAATCAGGATGAATTTGATAGAATAATACCCGACTATGTCGGTAGTTCATGAAGTTGATACTTAACTAGTGTTTGTGATAATATGGATTGATCGAAAGAAGTTGTACAGACTGCTCGAAGTTGTGCGCTTAATATTTCGGCATGAGTAATGTAAATAATAATCTTACCGCAATTTATATTTTCATAACTTGCATGATTTACACATGATTTTTAATATGAATATATTACCGATTATTTTGAGTTGCATGTGGGACAAGTCTTTTACGATACCGAAATAGTTATTTGAAATGATTACCACTGTTTTAAATATGCTTGTTGTCACTAGATATGTTTTGCCATTACTTGAATTTACGGTTATCGAAATGAAATTTCATGATTTGATAAGAACCGAAATGCCCTATATTGTTTTAAAATATGTTTTTATGAGTATATACGGATTACATAGACAAGTATAAATGGGAGTAAACTTTGAAGTATCCCGTAGCTAACGGCGGGTTCGTTAGACCTGGTGCACCTTGTAATTACCGATTACCGTTACAACCCTCGCTAGTGGAAAGGCAGAACTAGCATACCATTACTGTTTTTCCTCGAGTAGGGACTACCGTTATATTTGACTTCTGACGAAGAAGTCCACAGTTATATCAATTACATGATCCGTTCATTGAAACGTCCCAAACATAAATATTGATATTACACAGTATTTACCAAGCTTATTACCGAATTGTCAATTGATTTATATTACATGAAAAATATGATGAGACTAATTATTGTTTATTATTTCTGAAAGGGCATTCTTATGATATTTTCTGTTTAATATACACACTAGCATGTTTTCTGACTTGTTCCCAATAAAAACAGTTGTGGTTAGGTATTATTACTAACTGAGCTAGCGACTCATTCCCCGCTAAATTTTTTACAGAGATAGCAGTTGACGCGGGCGAGGATTTCGTTAATTAGAGCGCACAAGTTGATAGTTCTTGGTGAGCCTCACACTTGTTCGCGTGGCGGAGATTTTATTTATTGTTATGGTCTTTTCTTTGAATTCTTAGAGTCGCTCCATAGTCATTCTTTTAGTGTTATGAGTATTCTTTTGTTATTATAGACTTATGTTGAGTATCGCTCATTCTTATCAAAGCTGGAGATAAGTTAGTATTTTTAGCTGTTAGTGGGTGGACTATTAATGGTAGATATTTATTTTGGTTAATTGATAAAGTTATTGTCGTTTGAATTGACATTAGGATGTTGTTTGTTGATTTGAGACAGGGAAATTATTTTGGGATAGTCCAAAAATAGGGAAAACTCTGTCCGATTTTCTGTAAAATACCGATGAGACTTACTTGGGTGCATTTGCTCCTAACTGCCGGTCATGATCCTAAATTGGGTCATAACAGAACACCTGCAAGGGTTAGTTTAAAATATAAATGAAAATGGAAGGGGTCATACCTTAATAGTATTATCATTTTAGGTGCGATACATTCCAATTGCTCGGCAGTTGTTCGCCATTCAACATGCCGAGCTTGTAGGATCCTTTTTCGATAATTTCGAGAGCCTGGTACGGTCCTTCCCAGTTCTACTTCATTCGAATTTCGGGTGTGGGTAACTTTTCTTAGCACCAAGTCCCCGATGTTAAAATGTCGAAGATTGGCTCTTCGATTGTAGTACCTTTCGATCCGTTATTTTTGAGCGGCCAATCGGACGAGAGCGACTTCACGTCTTTCGTCCAAAAAATCTAGGCTCGTATTCATGGTCTCGTTATTCGACTCCTCCATTGCATATCGAAACCTGATGCTAGGTTCTCCGACCTCGACTGGGATTAGAGCTTCTGCGCCATAAACTAACGAGAACGGTGTTGCTCCGGTGCTGGATTTTGATGTTGTGCGGTATGCCCAAAGAACCTCAGGTAGTATTTCTCTCCATTTTCCTTTGACGTCGGTCAATCTCTTCTTAAGATTTTGGATGATGAAATCTTGTAGGCCGAGCTGTTCTATGACCCTCGATCGAATAATGTTGGACGAGCTACCAGGATCAATCAAAACACATTTAACTTGAATTTTATTCATAAGGACAAATATTACCACTGTGTCGTTGTGGGGTTGTAAAATCCCCTCTGCATCTTCGTCATTGAAAGACAGGGCTCCTTTCGGTACGTAGTCTCGAGTCCACTTTTCCCTCTTGACCGACACGTTGGTGCATTTGAATACGGGCCCCTGAGGAGTATCGACCCCTCCAACAATCATGTGGATCATGTACTGCTGCTCTTCTTGCTCATTCTGTCTATTTGAATCTCTGTTCTTTAAATGGTTTTTAGCCCGATCGCTTAAGAATTCTCGAAGATGCCCTTCAGTGAACAAATGGGCTACCTCCTCCCTCAGTTGTCTGCCATCTTCTATTTTATGACCATGGGTGCCATGATATTTGCACATTTGATTAGGATTTCTCTGGGCCAGATCAGTCTGTAGAGGTCGGGGCCACCTGGTGTCTTTGATGCGCCCAATGGCCGATACAATATCTGATGCATCAATGTTGAAGTTGTATTCCGATAGTCGTGGTGCTTCTTTGGGTTCGACATTTATGTCAAAACTTCTTTTACTCATGAGCCCTCAATATATCTGTCCTCGATCATTTCTTCTATCAATTTGACCGAGGTTACGTCCAGGCCCGCTGTTTCTCAGATCTCCAATGTATGGCTGATAGCGATCTCTGTTTGATCGCGGTTCCTGGTCAATATCCCTTTTAACTCTGTCGATGGTCCTGTTTGGATAAACAGACCTGGAAGGAGTCCCCAACTGGTCATCCTCGATCCTAATCTTTGACTGGTACCGGTTATATATGTCGGCCCAGGTTACAGCTGGATATTCGGTCAAGTTCTGCCTCAATTGTTGCGAGGCTACCGAACTTCGTATGTTTAGGCCTTAAGTGAAAGCCTGAACGGCTCAATCGTCGACGACTGGGGGCTGATCCATGCGCTCTATTTGGAACCGATATACGAACTCTCTGAGCATGTCGTTGTCTTTCTGTTTTATCTAGAAGAGGTTCGATTTTCTAGTCTCGACCTTTATCGCTCTGGCATGTGCTTTGACGAAGAAATCAATGAGCATGGCAAAAGAATCAATGGAGTTAGGTGGCAAATTATGGTACCATATCATCGCCCCATTTGATAAAGTTTCTACGAATTTCTTCAGCAGTACAGACTCAATATCATCGTCCTCTAGATCATTCCCCTTTATTGCGCATGTGTAAGAAGTGACATGCTCCTTGGGGTCGGTAGTTCCATTATACTTGAGAATTTATGGCATGCGGAATTTCTTCGGAATGGGCTTAGGAGCCGCACTCGGGGGGAAAGGATTTTGAACGAACTTCTTTGAATCCAAACCCTTCAAAATTGGTGGTGCCCCCGGAATTTGATCAACTCGGGAGTTATATATTTTCACTTTTTTGTCATTTGCTTCAATCTTCTTCTCCCCTGATTCAATTCGCTTTGTTATCTCCTCGAACATTTTCAAGATAGCGGGGTCGGTCCCTGACTCATTCATATTTGACCTCCCCAACACTGGTTCGGCCCTGTGAACAACTTCCTGTGATGGCTCGGGTTCGATCCTACTCGGTGCGTGGTTCTGATTTAGAAGTTGTGCTATTGCAACTCTTTGAGCATGCAGCATTTCAAATATTATTCGAAGGCTGATTCCGCCTTCTTCGCCGCCCTGTGCGTTTTGACCGGCTGATCGAACGTCTCTGCGGATGCTATTTTCGGGGTCGACGCCCAGATTTGCATCCAGGTCAACATGAGAACTGACGTCGATGGGGTCTGCAACTAGTACTCCCTCGAGATCAACTGGAAGCACTTCGTTTCCTGGGGCGGCTACATTGTCGTTTTCGCCATGAAAACCAAGACCATTGTCGATGTGTGTGGGTACTGCTTGAGAGTTCGTCATGCTGATCCTGGAATAAAAAACGCTTACAAGAACAAGTGTAAAGCAGTTCCTTAGCCCCACGGTGGGCGCCAAACTATTTACCCTTAAAATCGGATAACAATTAAATTTATAAGTGATTTAAGGATATGTTATTTCACTTGGCACAAACTGAGAAATATAAGAATTGAAGTTTGAAATTAACTGTAAAATGAAACAAACCAATATAACGCGCAACTTCGGCCCTCGAGCTAGGTCGCCCTCGAACCAACTGAGTATGTTATTGAAAACTAAAAACTGAACAAACTGAAGAAAACAGCTTAAGAGAGAAAACGTAATATATTGCTTTGTTATGAGTATGCCTTTACAAAATGATTGGAACCCCCTTTGTATAGTAGATGAGTTCTTCATATGGTACAATTCTAAATACAGTAGAAAATCTTCTGATTGGCTAATCAACCGGTCTTGAATCGATATATGCCGAGATCTTCGCCACAATCCTCGTCCGGTCACGGATTTCTCGACTTTCTGTTATTCGACCTAGCAGGCTTCCTTCGATCTCGTTAGATCCCTATCCTTTCCGGTCTCGACCTTAGATGCTCTCGATCTCGATCGATTCCTGAATCACGAGCTAGGCAATATTTATTCATGTAACGATTCAATATAACTCGGGATTGAACCTCGATCTGCCACCCCAGTCTCGATTAACCATACAAAATCAGACAAGCACGATTTTGACCGTATACAATGTGAAAAAATATTGCCTTTAATGTTGGTTCTCTTTTAAAGGCCTATATTACTTATAGAATAATTTTAACAATTTATAATGGTTTAATTTCCTCAACGAAAAGAAGAAAATTAAAATTGATAAGATTTTACCTAAAATAAAAAATGATTCAAGAGCGATAAAATAGATTAGTTGTATTATTAGTGAAAAATGAATTATTAATGACTTTGCATCTACAAAAGCTAGAATGATAAATTATTTTCTTAAAAATATTAATTAAGCCCTCTCATTATAGTTTGGCTCTAGGCCCCAATCTTCTTGAGCCGCCCCTGAACTTCAGCTTGTTTGGTTAATTTTATGCTTGCATGATAGATAATTTATGGTCGTTATTTCATCCACTTATTATTGGTAAATAAAAGCTTACTTTATGAGAATTTGTGTATAAAACTTGCTTATACGTGTTTGTATATGGTCCGTGAAAATCCGATTAACTTGACCGATCGACTCAAAGAAAGTTAGGGAATCGAGCGTCAAAGAGAGTTGAGCTCTGAACAATGAGCATTCCCCTTGAATTTCCCAGGTCAAAAATGAATGAATTCGAAATTGTCAAATATTCTATTAGGATTTTTATACAAATAGACGGTCAGATTTTTTGTTTACTTTTCCTAATTGTTATATATAAATTATACATTGATTATAAACAGTTATATTTTGTACATAAATTATTGGGGGAGCTACTATTCGGGCTAGTCCGTTACCGTTTTTGTCATCAACAGACACAAACACACTGTTTTGTTTCTTAGGTGGCATAAAAAAGACGTAAATAATTTCATCATATATTATACGCAAGTCGGTCTATGCAATATATCCAATATACTGTATACTTCCGACAAGTGAGAAAAATTGGGCACCATTTTTCTATGATAACTTGGTATTGATACGCATATACATAAAGTGGTGATTAAGGAGAAGAAAAAATGGCAATACGTACAATTATACAGAAAAATTTAAATGATCTCCTATGATCAATTATAATTTTAATAGAAAACAATGATGGTACAGAAATTTCTTATGTTTTACCTACCAATTGTGTGTGTTATTCTTTTTTACTGATTTTCTATAAAAATGACAATATAACTAAAAGAAAATTTGTAATAAAGTCTTAAGATTAATCTCCTTGATATTCATCAAATTCCTTTGAGGTAAAATAAAGATCGGGTTTGTGCCAGCAACTCCAGGTAAAAAGCAGCAAAGAATAAACTAATCCTATATATGTATTATACTAACCTAGCTTAGAGTCTATTTCTAGAGGTAATACATTAAGTTCACTTTAATCTAATGTAGAGTCTATGTTTGTAGGTGTACTCTAATACTAGATCTCAAGCTAGCAATAAAATACTACTCGATCCTAGTTAACCATATGTCTAGCTACGATTTTATAGTCAGATAAAATATAGGATTAATAAATAGGGAAGATGGGAAAAGGCTGTCCAGTCGATATATTGATATCCATGTCAATAAAGATTGTAAAAAGAAACCTTTTAAACATATGTCTAGCTACGATTTTATAGTCAGATAAAACATAGGATTAATAAATAGGGAAGATGGGAAAAGGCTATCGAGTCGATATATTGATATCCATGTCAATAAAGATTGCAAAAAGAAACCTTTTAAACATATGTCTAGCTACGATTTTATAGTCAGATAAAACATAGGATTAATAAATAGGGAAGATGGGAAAAGGCTATCGAGTCGATATATTGATATCCATGTCAATAAAGATTGCAAAAAGAAACCTTTTAGAAGATAACCCCATATAAAGTTTAAAGGGGCATATATATTACATGTATTGATATATGGAAGATGATCTATACAAAACCTAAGTTATAATGACAAAAACCTTTATATACACACGTAATGTCTACATTAAATCAACGAATACATGACATGCATCTTTATATATTTTTTTCATTATTAAATCGTAGTTAATTAATATATATTAAATTTGTCACTTATTTACAATAAATTAATTAATATGATTTGGTATAAATTGCATGCAACAGAGCATCTTGGAGGGTACCCAAGTTGGGTTTGGGCATAAAAGGATTAGAGAGGATAATCTAGAATTCCTTCATAAGATTAGGGTTGGGAGGTAGAAACAAATTTCCCATAAATATGGCGTATATATTGTCAGTAACACTTAGAATGAGTGTTATCACACAATATATTTAAGTTAACCATAAATTAAAAAAATCTAAGTTTTATTAGGAGTCTTATTTTAAATAAAAAATATAAAATGTAAGTAGGTATTACTTACTAGCCTTAATTCTTAACTTTATTGTTCATCCTTTCTTCATCATTTGCTTAATTCCAAAAAACAACAACATAAACTACGATAAATGTGTTAAAATATAGGCTCTCCAGAATATTGGCCATTCTCTGGGAATAAATTTATAAACCCAACAACTCGTCAGAGATTAAGCTGTAAAATGGTTAATAGGAAAAATGCTATCATAATATGGCAATGACTTGAATTGGAGGAATACATCAGAAAAAGATAATCGTCTCCCTCATCTTTACCTGTTTTTACCTGTTTTTTTTTTTTTTTAAAATTTATTTATCTATTTATTTAACCTGTTCATGACTGTAATTGTCACAGTAGTGTGTTATTGTATCATTCCCAAAAAGAATAAATAGTTAGTACTAATAAAATTGTATCAGCTAAAAGTTGTGTTGGCATATTTAAACCAAGATGACTGAAATGATTCTAGAAGCAAGTTATTCAGTCGACTACAACCAAAGCAACTTGCTAGCTGTAGCTTCGTACCTTGCTTTAGCTCTTTTATAAGAAATCTCGGAAATTATCAAGCTTTAGTTTTCGTTTAATTTCTGGAAGTAAATTCATTTATTAGTGTATACGGGTAAAACCGAGGTAATATATACCCCGATTTCCCGGTTGGTTAAATAAAGTGAAGACATGACTGCATGGGATCAGAATCAAAGCCAGGAACTTCTCGTACCAGGGGCCGAACGGAGTGTTCGCCACAGGGCTTGGCAAGACAATACTCCCCGAACCCAGAGCTGGCTCCTAAACATCGGAAAGCACTACGAACGGTTGTACACGACTAACAGAAAGCTGTGATATCCGCACCCAACCGGATATCACGGCGCGAATCTCGCCCGACGTCGGTAGCATATCAGTAATTGACAAGAAAGGAGGATTTTTTTTTACCCTTTTTATAGTTGTACTAGGAATGAAACTCCCCTACTTTTTGAAGGGAAAGTTTTTTCATTCAATACACATTGCAACACGCATATCAAGCCAATACAACATTATTTCTCTACTTTCTAACTATTGAAAGCTTCTTATTTTAGTCATAGTTCTTCATACGTATTTGGTTTCGAATCGAGGGTCCGGTCGAGGGCAAAACTATTGCTTGTACTCAACGTCACAACTGGTTTGGTTATTTATCTCATCCTAATTCGTTTATCTCACATTCTTGATTACTTGTGTTGAATCAATCCACATATCCTTAAAATCGCGTACAAATATAATTGTTATCCGTTTTAAGAGTAAACAGTTTGGCACCCACCGCGGGGCTAAGGATAATAGTGGAGTTTTGACATAAATCTCCATAACACACTCTATTTTACACTTGTTCTTTAAGGTCACAATTTCAGGTTAGTTTGAAAATGACGATGTTACACCATGTGCGTCTCAAGGTGACGTAATGAATATGAGACTTGTTAATCATGATTTAAATGATTTTAAAATTATAATATGGCTATATATGATGTTTGGGTAGAAAATATGAAGTTTGGAAAAAATCAAATTAAAGTTGCGGAAAAACCGACTAAGGATTTGCCTTGTAACAGAGCTTTTTGAGAAATACATTTCGTATTCTATATGAGGTATTTTTGGGACACATTATATACCAAATTGAATGTCTTGGAATTTATTTTTTAATGCTCTTAACCATTCATTCATACGACACCGGTTAAAACGTTATAATTATTGGAAGAAGGGCCAATCATAGGGTGCCAAGTAGCACCTTTTTAACTTTTTAAAAAATGGGATATTTACATCCCATCTCATCTATTTCTCCATTTTTCCAGAGAACACACCCAAATAACACCCTTAACTTTACTCTTAAGCTCTCTGCAAGAGATTCAAACAAGATTATCATCCCGGGTACGGAATCAAGAGGCGTTAACATTAAAACGATCCCTATGCCGTAAGTATCACTATATTGCCTCTCTTTTTCTTTGTAGTTTGAGTTTTGGAAGGTATTTCATAGTTAAGAAAACGTTTACTTTCTGTATTTAAGTGTTTAAATATCAAGGAATGATGATAAATTTGTTTTCTAATAGTTAGAACTCACGGGACGGTGATCGGAAGCCGTAAAATCGAGTTATTTGACTTGTAGTGGACTGTTTTGTGGGTTATTTCGTGTTGCCTTTGGGATGTATATTTTTTTACTGTTTAATGGAGTTTTTGAGGATAAATATTGTGGATAAACACCACATAGTGATGGCATGGTGAGCTGGTCGTTCGTCGTTATATTGTTTTAGTTGTTTGACACTACTTTGGTTGTCATTTTATGTATAAAGTGATTAGGGTGAGTGGGTTGTTTTGTGTTATATTGTGATGGAGATAAGGTTTGAAAATGATGCTTACATATTGTTATTGTTGTGTTCTTGTTGTTGTTGGTATATAGTATTGGAGGAGGACCTAGTTACAGGGGAGATGCTGCCCAGATTTACGTAAACGAGCTACTAGTTTAAGTTGCGGACTTAGCCTTTACTCAGCACTGATTTTGAATCTCCTTATGATGTGGTAGATTGTGTTGAGTTGTTTGAAGAATTTCTTGAAAGGTATTAAGGACTCGATGGAGTTAAGATATGTTAAGACTATCCCTCTTTTGTTTTGGCATGATCCGTATGATACAAACGAAACGAGCAAATATGCAACTTTCATAAATGACTCTATTCATAGAAATACTAGGGATGTCTATATTCTTGATTCCCCATGTGTCTTATTATTCTATCATCTATTCATGGGTCTCAGGAAAATACGCAAGTTGATAAAGTTTATTTCATGATATTAATCAAAGGCATAATGATCTTATGACATTTTGAGAAATCTTATTAACATACTTCTTATGCATTTCATTCATGTATCCATATACATTTAACCATGACCAGATGACATTATATACGCATATATTATATGTATATGGGATATGAAAAAAGGTTATGGCGTTATATACGCACCACTACCTGATCAGTTGGTATACGCTGATGATTTTGCCCACATTGGCTGAGATGATATGATGGGATGCCCTCATAGGCTTGATGATGTTATGTACGCATATACCTATGCATGGTATGGTATTTATACGCACATGTATGACATTATAAATTTTCATGATTCACAGAGCTATTCATAATTGCAGGTTGAGTTTTTTACTCCATATTTCTTTCATGTCTTTTATATACTACTGTCATGCCTTACATACTCAGTACTTTATTTGTACTGACGTCCCTTTTACCTGGGGACGCTGAGTTTCATACCCGCATGTTCCGATAGAAAGGTTGAGAGTTCTCCAAGTAGGCTATCAGCTCAGCGAAAGATGTTGGTGTGCTCCATTTGCTCCGGAGTTGCTTATTCGGTCAGTATGATTCGGACGTATATTGTTTAGTATGGAGGGGCCCTTTCCTAACCTTTATGATATTTATCTACTCTTAGAGGCTTGTAGACATATGCCATGTACTTAAAAGATTGTATGGCCTTGTCGGCCTACATTTAGTGTACGAGTGATCATTTTGGTTTTATAGGCCCAAGTTGGTATTACATATTTTATTCTAGTTATATACAACAGCCTTTCCGTCTCATTTACCCATGATAGCATGATACAAAAAGATACTTTATATTGGTATTATGTTGAGTAAGGTACCGGGTGCCCGTCACGTCCCATCGGTTTGGGTCGTGACAGAAGTGGTATCAGAGCAGTTCTATCCTAGGGAGTCTACAAGCCGTATCTAGTAGAGTCTTATTTATGGGTGTGTTTTGCATCACACTTTTAAGAAGGAGGCTATAGGGTATTTAAGACTGTCACTCTTTCTTCTTACTCTAGATCATGTGGTAGAGCTCAGATCTAAGAAATGCAAACTCCTAAATTCTATTTTATTCATTATATAACGACATCTACATCCAGAAAAACAGTTGGTAAGAGATTGAATGTGGCTGTAGAAGAGTTGAGTTACACAACAACAACAACAACCCAGTATAATCCCACTAGTGGGGTCTAGGGAGGGTAACGTGTATACAGACCTTACCCCTACCCTGGGGTAGAGAGGATGTTTCCGATAGACCCTCGGCTCCCTCCCTCTAAGAAATCCCCACCTTGCTCGTGGGGTGACTCGAACTCACAACCTCTTGGTTGGAAGTGGAGGGTGTTCACCACTAGAGCAACCCACTATTGTCATGAAGAGTTGAGTCAGAGGAACTCAATTTTGCGTCATATTTATGATAAGTAAATGTAAGGCCTTCATTAGATATGTGTATACTACGACGTGTGGGCCTCTTCATAAGGAGCCCTAAAGCATGAATATCTATCTATCCCTATGGTAAAAAGCAACGAGAGAATCAAAAGATAGATACAAGTTTCAACAAGTAAAGAAGGTAGGTGGAGAAGGATACGAGGTACCCAGTTAGTGAAGATTATCTGTATTTACAATTCAGGGAGAGAAATATAAGCATTCTGAGTTACTTTCAACAATAACAAAGATATATTCACTTGACAACACCCATTTCAGTTATGTCCTGTGGGAGCTAACAGATATAATTTAAGAGAAGGATAAGATATCAACATCCAACTGGGGTTAGAGTAACCCAAAATTGTGGATGGATTGTTATCATTAGCTCACATTTTCGAGGGATATTACAAACATGGTAATGGTTCTCCTTGTGAGACGCCCAGATGGTGCACTCTAGAATAGTACAATCATATATGAATACTAGAATGTTCAGAAATTTTCGAAGATTGGCATTGGAATCCTAGAAAGGATAAATATTTACCTTTGTATGACTCTCGTCCCTAGTAAAGAGAGAGTGTTAGGCGACCCGAAGAGCCAGTGAGTTGAGTCAAGGGGGGTTAAAAGTGAAAGAATATTTTGAAGAAGTTTTCATAATAATGTGATATACAAAAATATTAGCAGGAGAATAAGAAGAAAGTAAATTAAGCATTATGAGTAAGATGTGATAAATGGATGATAACGATAAATCAAAATATGACACGACTACAAATTCTATAGTCAAGTGAAGGAAAAGACAAGAAGTTACATGCTTTGAGACAATAAAAGAGCATAAGCCATAAAGTCATGTCCCCATTTCGAGAAATGAGTTGATGACTCATACGTGATTACCAGAAGGAACAGTTAGACCCCCAGAGTAATAGAAATTAGTATGGGCAAGTGAATAAGATAAACTGAACATGAATTCGGGACCGAAGGATTTGATAATAGTTGACATCGTGAGAATTTCAGAGATCGCATTCCGAGCGATAATTGAATGGACAACAGAAGAATAACTTTTAAAGGTCATTAAGAAAGACATTTCCCTAAAACAGGCGCTGTGAGCAGAGTTAAGCTTAAGGGACTAAGTATGCCAGTTACACTAGGTGTCACCTTTCTATGTAAGAAATTAAATTCTCTATGGTACAGAAGGGTTACTGCAAGGCAAGTAAGAGTATGTGAAGATGTGAAAAGACGCCAAATATAAAGAGGTGAAACATTTATAGGTAAATCTTCATAGCAATAAATATTAGTACTCCCCTAAAGGGGGGAAGATGGTGTGATATGGTATTAAATCGGAGTTATGTGGTTAAGGTAACTATAGAATAGTAAAGAAAGAATGTGGTAGAAAGGTGAAAGGAATGATATTGCATTTATTCAGATCCTACGGATATGATACGATTCCAGAACATTATGTAAGCATGACGACGGGGAGAGGCTGTAAGGGTTCCATCACTAGCTGTTATTAATAAATAAGTGCAAATAACACTGGATACATAAGGAGCCAGTGTGCGGGATAAGTTAAGACAAAGGATATAACCCAAGAGATATTACACAGAATATAGATATGAGAATGGACTAACGTGTAGTTAGTAGTTGATTCAGGAAGAGCCTAGCCATGGCTAAACAAGAGGATATAGACAAATCAGGAGGTTGTGCAAGATAAACATAGTGAAACCCAACATAGGGAATTCAGTCTTGCAAATATGATGACATCGTAATCCTTGAGAAATATTCAGATAGGAGTTGGGGTTGTACAGTCAAAAATTTCAGTTTAGAATCAATCTTACGAGCATAAGGACGTGGAGGTAAGTAATTAAGGATAATTATAGGTGAGTAAGAACGTCAAAAAAAAAATTCTTTTGGGTATACGATGTAATAAGCTCGCAGCTTTACAGGAGTCAAAAGGTCTCTCTTAAGTGCTACAAAGAAAGACTAGCTAAGAGAATAAGGAAGAAGGCTTCAACTTAAGCATAGTGACATAAGGAAGAAATGGTCTTGTAACAACAGTCTCACAAGAACATTGTATGCACTCCATAAGAAAGTGGCACCTATCGTGGCTAATGAACGGGATGAAAAAAGAATCAAAAGATGATATTTGAGATCATATGAGTTACAGAAAATTTCAGTATTTGTGGGCAATGAGATAAGCCATGTATTAATGCAACAAGTGGAAGAACAACCATAAAAAGTAATCGTTTATGTTTAAAGACAACTAAGAAAGCACAAGAAGAATTATCTGACCCACGATTTATAGTTAGTCACGGTGATTCTTGCACTACAGATGTTGAGGCACTATTTGTATGGCATTTATGTTGATATATATACGGATCATAAGAGCCTTCAATATATCTTCAATCAAAAGGAATTGAATTTACGCCAAAGGCGATGGTTGGAGCTACTAAAAGACTATGATGTTGATATTTTATACCATCCAGGAAAGGTGAATGTAGTAGCCGACGATCTCAACCGTAGATCTATAGGTAGCTAGTTATATTTACAGCCAGAGAAATATGGGATAGCCCATAAGATTCATCAGCTAGCTAGTCTTGGAGTTCAATTACTGGACTCGGGTGATACCAGAGTTACTATTCAAGACACGACAACATCCTCTTTAGTAACTGAACTGAAGAAACGCCAGTATGATTATCCTGTGCTAGCTCATTACATAGATACATCCCCTCAAAAGGAGAATACACCATTTGAGATAACAGGAGATGGAGTCCTCAGATATTGAGGTCGATTATGTGTTCTAATGCGGCAAAGTTGCATCGGCAGGTTATGGGAGAAGCTCACTATTCTCGTTATTCTATTCATGCAGGAGCGACGAAAATGTATCATTATATCAAGTGAATATACTGGTGGGACGAAATGAAGAAGGATATAACAGAGTTTGTTACTCAGTGCCCTAATTGTCAGCAGGTTAAGATTGAGCCTCAGAAACCCGATAGATTATTATAGGCTATAGAGATTCTGACTTGGAAATGGGATGTGATTAATATGAATTTCATCATAAGCTTACCTCGTACCCAACGGAAGTTCGATTCTATATGGGTTATTGTCGATAGACTTACAAAAGCAGCCCATTTTCTGTCTGTCACGACTACTTATTCAGTAGAGGATTATGCAAGGCTTTACATTAGGGAGATAGTACGACTTCATGGTGTCCCTATATCTATTATCTCAAATAGAGGTGCTCAATTTACAACTAATTTCTGGAGGTCCTTACAAAAGTATTGGGGACTCAGGTAAGTCTTAGTATAATATTTCATCCCCAGACAGACGGTCAGGCTAAACGTACTATCCAGACATTGGAGGATATGCTACGGGCTTATGTGATGGACTTCAGGGGTAGCTGGGATGATCATCTTCCACTTATTGAGTTTGCATATAATAATAGTTATCATTCCAGCTTTCAGATGGCTCCATATGAAGCTCTTTATAGATGGAAGTGTAGGTCACCTATCGGATGGTTCGAGGTTGGGGAAACTAAGTTAGTAGGACCAGAGTTGGTACAACAGGTAGTTGAGAAGATTAATCTTATACGGGAATGGATATTAGTAGCTCAAAGTCGTCAGAAGTCCTATGCAGATAATCGATGATGAGACTTGGAGTTTCAGATAGATGACTGGGTATTCCTAAAGGTATCACCGATGAAAGGCGTTATGAGATTCGGTAAGAAAGGGAAGATTAGCCCTCGGTATATTGGACCTTATAAGATTATACGCAAAGTAGGCCAAGTAGCATATGAGTTAGACTTGCCTTCTAAATTGGAGTCCGTACATCCAGTATTTCATGTGTCTATGCTCCGTAGGTGTATTGGATATCCCTCTAAAGTCATTCCAATTGACGAAGTTCAGGTTACAAAGCAACTATTATATGAGGAAACTCTCATTGCTATACTAGATAGATAAGTACGGAGATTAAGAACTAAGGATGTAGCTTCGATTAAAGTACTTTGGATTAATAATAATGTGGAGGAGATGACTTGGGAAGTTGAAAAATAAATAAAGACTAGGTATCCTCACTTGTTTCCACTTCCGAAGGAGGATCAGACTGAGACATCACAGCCTTTAGGTACGTATATGGTACTTGATTCTTATGTTAGTTATTGTTATTGGTCGTGTGAGGCCATTGGTGTTATTGATGATTGTGGCCCTGTGTGGATTTGTATTATTGGGTTTACTGTGTGACAGGTTGTTAGTACTATCGTTACAGAGGAGTCTCTGCCAAAATTTCTATAGATTTCTGGGAGTTTAACATTCGAGGATGAATGTTTCTAAGGGGGAGAAGATTGTTACACCATGTGCGTCTCAAGGTGACGTAATGAATATGAGACTTGTTAATAATGTTTTAAATAATTTTAAAGTCATAATATGACTATATATTATGTTTGGATAGAAAATATGAAGTTTGAAAAAAATCGGATTAAAGTTGCGGAAAAAACGACTAAGGATTTGCCTTGTAACATAGCTTTTTGAGAAATATATTTCATGTGAGATCATTTTGGGATATATTATATATCAAATTGAAGGTCTTGGAATGTAGTTTCCAACGCTCCTAACCGTTCGTTCATACGACACTCGGATAAAACATTATAAGCATTGGAAGAAGGGCCAATCATAGGGTGCCAAGTAGCACCTTTTTGACTTTGTTAAAAAATGGGATATTTACATCTCATCTCGTCTCTTTCTCCATTTTTCTAGAGAACACACCCAAATAACATGCACGATCCGTACGATACAAACAAAATGAGCAAATACGCAACTTTCATAAATGACTCTATTCATAAAAATACTAGGGATGTCTATATTCTTGATTCCCCATGTGTCTTATTATTCTATCATTTGTTCATAGGTCTCAAAAAAATACGCAAGTTGATAAAATTTATTTTATGATATTAATCAAAGGCATAGTGATCTTATGACATTTTGAGAAATCTTATTAACGTACTTCTTATGCATTTCATTCATGTATACATGTACATTGAACCATGAACAGATGACGTTATATATGCGTATATTATATGTATATGGGATATGGGAAAAGGTTATGGCGTTATATACGCACCACCACCTGATCAGCTGGTATACGTTGATGATTTTGCCCATAGTAGATGAGATGATACGATGGGATGCCCTCAGATGTTTGATGATGTTATGTACGCATATACCTATGCATGGTATGGCATTTATACGCACATGCATGACATTATAAATTTTCATGATTCACAGAGCTATTCATAATTACATGTTGAGTTCTTTACTCCATGTTTCTTTCATGTCTTTTATATACTACTGTCATGCCTTACATACTTAGTACTTTATTTGCACTGACATCCCTTTTGCCTGGGGACGCTGCATTTTATGCCCGCAGGTACCGATAGATAGGTTGAGAGTCCTCCAAGTAAGCTATCAGCTCAGCGGAAGATGTTGGTGCGCTCCATTTGCTCCGGAGTTGCTTATTTGGTCAGTATGATTCAGACGTGTATTGTTTAGTATGGCGGGGTCCCGTCCCGACCTTTATGGTATTTATCTACTTTTAGAGGCTTGTAGTCATATGCCATGTACGTAAAAGATTATATGGCCTTGTCGGCCTACGTTTAGTGTACGAGTAATCATTTTGGTCTTATAGGCCCAAGTTGGTATTATATGTTTTATTCTAGTTATCCTACGACAGCCTTTCCGTCTCATTTACCCATGATAGCATGATACCAAAAGATGCGTTATATTGGTATTCGGTTGAGTAAGGTACCGGGTGCCCGTCGCAGCCCATCGGTTTGGGTCGTGACAGACGAATTCTCAGTCTGCTCACTTGAACGTCGAGGAAGAGTAGTCTGGACATCATTGTAAAAACAACAATGCAGTGCTTAGAAATGAGGCTCCCCCTACTGATCCCAACAGAGTCCTAGTTGCAGACTCAGTCAATGCTAACTTGAAATTGTCCATCGACGCCAACCTGCCTACCGACCCCGAGGAGTCCGACCAACAGCTCAAGGAGCGCCCAAAGACGAAGGCGACGGAGTTACTCTATGAGTGATTTTCGAAATGTTGCAGGCTCAACAGACGGTGATAGCCTAGCTGCAAAATCAAAGTCGCGCCCCCAACAGAGTTGAGGCTGAACTATCCGGGGAAATCACCCGAAGAAATGAGCAAATCGCCAAAAGGCCGGGTGGAACTAAGGCTGGTGTCAATCCCGAAGTAATGAAAATGCTTAAAGCATTGACGAAGCAGGTGGAGTCAGGTCAAAAGAAAATTGAGGCTAAGGACAAGAAGGTGGAGACATATAATTCCAATACTGAAATGCCCGGACTCCACATATTTTATCCAAAAGCCTTTTCCTCCAAGCGCGGAACCAAAGCCAATCACGAAAATGTTTTGTATGCCCGATATTCCAAAATATAACGGAACTACGGATCCGAATGAACATATGAACTCCTACACGTGCGCCATCAAAGGTAACGACTTGAAAGACGACGAGATCGAGTCAGTGTTATTAAAGAAGTTAGGGGAAACTATGTCAAAATGGGCAATGATATAGTACCACAACTTGCCCCCAAATTCTATTGATTCGTTCACTATGCTCATGGATGCCTTTGTAAAGGCTCATGTCGGGTCCATCAAGGTCAAGACCAGAAAATCAGATAGTTTCAAGGTTAAGCGTTAAGCAAAGGGACAACGAGATGCTCAGGAGTTCGTATCAAGATTTCAAATAGATCGGATGGACTTACCACCAGTTGCGAACGATTGGGCCGTTCAGGAATTCACTCAGGGACAAAACCCCCGAAGCTGCTTGGCTTCGCAACAGCTGAAACAAAACTTGGTAGAGTACCCAGCGGTAAATTGGACCGACGTCCACAACAGGTACCGGTCAAAAATTAGAGTCGAGGACAACTAACTCGGAGCCCCTTCTGGGTCCGTCTATCTTACCAGAACCAACGCCAGGCCTAAGAGAGTCGTCGATCATGAATCAAGGCCGGTCCGAGATCGGTACCAACCATATAATGCAGATCGAAGGGGAAATAGGTCCGGGCGCAACAGTATAAGGAACAAAAAGAGAGGCGATCGAAGGCCCAAAAGCCGAGGTCTGATGACCAAAAATGGTTTCGACAGGCTACTCGGGGGAAATGAAGCACCATGATTATCGGAGTATAACTTCAACGTTAATGCAACCGGCATCGTATCAGCCATTGAGCGCATCAAGGAAACCAAGTGGCCTCGACCATTGTAGTCCGACCCTACTAAGAGAGATCCTAACCTGAAGTGTAAATATCTTGGCACTTATGGCCACAGGACCGAGGACAGGCGACAGTTGAGAGAAGAGGTCGCCCGTTGTTCAACAACGGGCATCTCTGAGATTTCTGAGTGATCGGGCCAAAAATCACTTCAGGAACATGGACTATAACAAACAGACCAAGCAAGAAGATCCTCAACACGTCATCAACATGATCATTGGAGGGGTTCCCCTCAGGGACCGATGATAAAGCGCACTAAAGTCTCCATCATGAGGGAGAAATGCACCAGAGATTACATCTGGGAGGAACCATTTCGTTCAACGACGAGGATGCCGAAGGCATCGTACAACCTCATATTGATGCGCTGGTGATATATGTACTTATCAACAAATCTTGGGTTAAACGTGTGTTGATTGATCCAGCCAGCTCGGCCAACATCACCAGGTCGAGGGTCGTCGAACAGTTGGGGTTACAAGATCAAATAGTACCGGCGGTCTAGGTGTTGATTATATTTAATATGGCATGCGAAACTACTAATGGAGAAATAACCTTACCAGTGAATACCGTCGGGACAATTCAAGATACAAAATTCTACGTGATCGAAAGGGACATGAGGTATAACGCCTTATTCAGAAGGCCGTGTATTTATAACATGAGGGTATTACCCTCGATACTACACCAGGCATCAAAGTTCCCTACGCCGGGAGGAATCAAAACGGTCTATGGAGAGCAGCCGACCGCAAAAGAAATGTTCGCAGTCAACAAGGTGATCCCAATGCCCGCGATCTCGACATAAAAGAACACGGAGCCGACCCAGAAGAAAGAAATTAAATAGCAATCATCGATATCGGCCCTGAACGAACCAGAAGACCGATGAATAGGCAATGAGGATGATTACGGAGTTCCTAAGTCATTCATTGCTCCCGATGATTCCGATCCACTAAATCAACGGTCGAGGAGCTGGAGCAAGTCATATTGATCGAACACTTGCCCCACTGGAAGATATACCTGAGCACGGGGTTAACTCCCGAGCTCAGGAAAAAACTCATTGAATTTCTTATATTAACATAGATTATTTTGCTTGGTCCCATCTTGACATGACAGGGATCCCGTCGGAGGTAAGCACTCATAAGCTGAGTTTGGACCCGAAGTTCCACCCAGTTAAGCAGAAATGGAAACCGCAATCTGAAGCCAAGCGCACTTTCATCAAGGACGAGGTATCTAAACTCCTTAAAATAGGATCCATTCGGGAAGTTAAGTACCCAGATTGGTTAGCCAACGTAGTGGTAGTACCTAAAAAAGAAAATAAGCTAAGAATATGTGTAGATTATAAAGATCTGAACAAGGCATGTACTAAAGATTCTTTTCCTTTGCCTAACATCGATCGGATGATCAACACGACGGCCGGGCACGAGATACTCAATTTTCTCAACGCCTATTCCGGGTATAACCAAATTTGGATGGACCCGGGCGATCAAGAAAAAACTTTCTTTATCACTAAATTTGACACCTATTGTTATAACGTAATGCCATTCGGATTAAAGAACACTGGTGCCACCTATCAACACCTAGTAAACCGGATGTTCAAAGAACATATAGGAAAATCAATGGAAGTTTATATTGACAACATTTTAGTTAAGTCCTTGTGAGCAGAGGACCATTTGAAACATTTGCAGGAAACCTTCGACATATTGAAGGAATACAATATGAAGCTGAACCCAGAAAAGTGCGCATTCGGGGTTGAATACGGAAAATTTCTCGGGTTCATGGTATCCAATCGGGCGATCGATATCAATCTCGATAAAATTAAAGCCATAGAAGACATCACCATGGTGGATAACGTTAAGGTCGTCCAGAGGCTGACTGGCGTATAGCCGCCTTGGGCTGTTTCATATCGAGGTCCACAGACAAAATCCATCGATTCTTCTCACTGTTGAAAAAGAAGAATAACTTTTCATGGACCACATAATGCCAACAAGCTTTGGAAGAACTCAAGCGGTACCTCTCGAGTTCCCCCCTGCTCCACACTCTGAAGGCGGATGAACAACTGTACCTTTACTTGGCAGTTTCAGAGGTGACGATAAGTGGAGTCTTAGTGAGGGAAGAGGAAGGTAGGCAATTCCCTATTTATTATGTCAGTAGGACCTTAGGTGAGGCCGAAATAAGGTATCCTCACCTGAAAAAATTGGCACTCGCTTTGCTAAGCGTCTCTAGAAAGTTGAAACCGTACTTTCAATGTCACCCCATATATGTCGTAACCTCTTACCCACTGAGGAACATCATGCACAAGACCGAGCTATCGGGCCAGTTAGTCAAATGAGTCGTCGAAATTAGCAGGTACGATATCTAGTATCGACCCCGAACTGCCATAAAATCTCAAATTTTGGCCGACTTCGTGGCCGACTTTATGCTGACTTTAGTGCCCGAAGTCGAAAGAGAATTAATGTTAGCCTCGGGGATTACCTCGGGAATTTGGACCCTTTTTACAGATGGTGCCTCAAACGCAAAAGGGTCCGGGCTCGGTATCGTGTTAAAGCTCCCTACGGGAAATATAATTAGGCAGTCTATTAGAACTGTGAAATTGACTAATAATGAGGCCGAGTATGAGGACATGATTGCAGGTCTTGAATTGGCTAAAAGCCTTGTGGCCGAGGTGGTCGAAGCTAAGTGCGATTCCCTCCTTGTGGTAAATCAAGTCAATGTGAAGTTCGAAGTAAAGGAGGAACGAATGCGAATGTATTTAGACAAGTTACAGGTATCGCTACATCAATTCAAGGAATGAACCCTACAACACGTGCGCAGAGATCAAAATAGTGGGGCCGATGCTCTTGCTAACTTGGGGTCATCGGTTGATGATGATGAATTCAGTTTGGGAACAGTCGTACAACCGATCACGCCAAACTATACCTTATAAAAAGGACTAAGTAGTTGTTGCAAATATAATCCGATTTACAAGTCCGGAGTCGAATACCACATAGAACTAAGGCTTAGCTACAGTTGTTCAATATTGCTAAGAAACATAAGTCCAAATAATTTCCTAGTTATAAAGATTTGATTTTTATTTCTACTAATTAACTAACAAATATTATAAAGCAGTAAAATTATCAACTAACAAGGATGAAATTTGAGACAAGCCTAAGGAGGTCTAGAGTTATGATTTCCCCAATTGTAGGAATCCTTCCCGCTACGTCTTCTATAATTTCGCCTAAGTATTCTCTACCGATCGTGAGTACTTTGGGTGTTGTGGTTCTTTCTTGAGCAACTACCATAATTTACTAGATGTATTCTCTTGAATTACACTAGTTGGCACTAATTCACTGCTCACTACGATCGTACCAAGGTTTCATTATCTCTAATTCCACCTTTAAACCCCCGTATTGATCTCTCACATATGCTAGGAGTGATGTTGTTCAACAACTACCTAATGCGTACTCTCTCTCGAGCAATATACACACTAAATAGGCACAGTTGATTGAATGGCCATTCAATCAACAATAATAAACACGTAGTTGAACAAGTAGAGGAATCCAACAACTCAATTATATAAAAACATAACAAGAATTTATCCTACAAAAGGTTCTATCAAAACTCTAGATAACAAATTAGATATTCATAATAGTATGCAAAACTACAATACTAGAATTCATAATCAATACTGAAAATAGGAAGAAGGAAGTGAAAAACTCATAGAAGAATTCGCCGCCTTGCTCCTAGCGTGTTCTTGCCTCTTTAGGCCGAATCCCCTCTCAACAACGTCCTCCTTGGTGGAGTTTGTCCCTTAAACCCCCCCCCCCTTTCAGACATGTTTAGGGATTATTTATAGGCTAGGGTTGAAGTTCTAGAATCCAAATCCAGGTCAGAGTCTTTTAAACCGCGAATTTTAATTACCTAGCTATAGACCTCGCGAAGCCTGATCTGTAGCGTGGTCAAGCTGGCTATAGACCTCGCGAAGCCTGGTCTATAGAGCGGTCAACCTGGCTATAGACTCGCGAAGCCTAGTTTGTAGCACAGTCAAGCTAGCTATAGACCTCGCGAAGCCTGGTCTGTAGTGCGGTCAAGCTAGCTATAGACCTCGCGAAGCCTGTTCTATAGCACTGTTAACATGGTTATAGATCTCGCGAAGCCTGGTATATAGTGCGGTCAACCAGGATATAGACCTCGTGAAGCCTGGTCTATAGCGCGGTCAACCTGGCTATAGACCTCGCGAAGCCTGGTTTGTAGCACAGTTTGGGTACTTGTCATTTTTGTGCTCTTTTCTTGGCATTTTCGTCCTCGTTTTGTGCAACTATCACTCGTCTTTGTCTTCCGATGCTCCTACATATAAAATAACATAATTTAGCTCAAACGTCGCATAATTAACCACTAAACTAACAATATGTAAGGCGAGTAATGTACTAAAAGTATAGCATTTTGGCCTAACATTACAACCCTACACTTAAACATTGCTCTTCCTCGAGTCAACCACCAATTCCTAGAGCACCTTATTTTCGTTTAGAACATTCGAAGAACACCATAACTATGACTGTGGTTAGCAACAATTAAACTTCAGCATATACTTTCAACACACACTTCCCTTTACTCTTTGCCATACTTCAAAAATTTATTCAACACAAGGCAACATATTTATAACAATCCTGACCTCATAAACCGATTCTGTATCACAATGCATTCATGGCTTGAATATTTAACATCATAGAGACATCTAATAACGTCACTTATCCCTTGCGAAATTATGTGCCCTCACAACAAGAACAAGAGAGTAAGTTGAATCCACACACTCGAATCAAATGCTCAAATATATTTTAAGGACTCGGATAAATCAAAGAAATTCCTCACTCTCGCAAAGAAGTCACATGCATGCACAAAGTACCATAGGCTTGCCCATTATGTAAACCTCTACTAATGTAGGCGTGCTCGATCTAAAATCAAGTATGACTTTTCCATGGTTGAAACGTGGGCTAAGGGAAAGGTAAGATATATTTTGGATTAGTGGTTCATCCTTTTAAGCACTTTAACACATCACATAATAAACTTTAAGCGCAAATTCTTCAATCCACTTCAATTTCACAAACATTATCACCCCCAAAAATATTTCCTCTTTCTTTAAGCACTACATTAATTCATACATACTAGCAAGGACAAGATATGCTTATTTTCCTTTGCTACATATTTTTTTTTTCTTTTCAACAATACTTTTTTTTCTACCATTACTGCTAGTGGTATATTCCTTACAATACAAGTGCACATTTCTTTCTTTCATTGGTTCCACTCAAAAGTCACCCGAGTTTCATCCTTACTCTTTTTAGCGATCATTTTACAATTAAAGTGCTTTAAGAGATAAAATGATTAAAACAATGATAATTAAGAACAAAGGAGTATAGGCTTGTAATGTGGTTGCCAAATAAAAGTTTATAGGCTCAAAAGGGTTGACTAGGGATAATTTTTATTGTGGTAAGCATTAAGCTCAAACAAATCAAAGAAAGCCTAAAATTATTTTTCAAACCGAGCAAAACCTAAAATTTCGCTTCAACTCACATGTTGGGCAAGTTCTAGACTCTAATGCAATGACACAAACTATATAATTTCTCACCACACATGGCACATGACTCACTAAGCACGGTTCCATTCCAATTCTCAAATAATTACAAGTATTCACGGAGCCACAAATATTAAGCATTAAGCACAAAGTGACACAAGCCAAGAAAATGAGACATAGGCATCAATAAACATGCTATCTAAATCAACAAGGCATCATAAGCATTTCAAACTATAGAGAAGGTAATATACATGCTAGAGCCTAAATATGCTACTATCAAACAAGTCAAAAGGACGCTTAAAAATCTCATCTTCCTTTTATTATTCCCTAAATCCTAATCTACTCTAAAAATAAAAAAATAAAAACTACTATCCGGTTCAACTACATCCCGTGGAAAAGAACTGAGGCACAAAGAAAAATCGCGAGGGATCATTACTACCTAAAATAATAAAAAGACATATGTTTTTAGATTTTTCTGTTTTTCATTTTTTTTGTCGGACTTTAAACCCTCAAGAACATTGTCTAGAATATCCATCGTAGGGAAAAGTCCAATCGTTTTTCATTTTTCTAAAAAAGTATTATTCAATTTAACTAACACAACTAAAATAGCATAGAAAGTCACCTAGAGACAATCTCCTCACCCCACACTTAAAAATTGTGCATTGTCCCCAATGCACACTATACTAATAAGAGGGTAAAAGAAACTCCCTGGCAGGCCAACGACCGAAGCACTAGCAGTTCATGGGGTACTCAGACTTCTCCTAGGCCTGCGAATAATGTACTAAAAGTATAGAATTTTGGACTAACATCAACAACTCATGAAATCAGTGGTAGAAGAAGGCAATGTCAAAGTAAACTCAACGATTTTAACCTGGGATTGGAGGAACAAGTACATAGACCACTTGAAAACTGGGAAATTGCCCTAGGATCCCAAAGAATCGAGATCCCTGCGTACCGAGGCTGTCAGATTTAGCTTGGTTTAAGGGGCATTGTTCAGCAGAACGCTCGATGGCCCGTTAGCCAGATGCTTGGGGCCGGGAAATACCGAGTACGCTTTGAGAGAAGTTCACGAAGGTACTTGTAGAAACCATTCGGGGGCAGCATCTTTGGTTCAGAAATTAATCAAGGTTGGCTATTATTGGAAAGAAATGGAGAACGATGCGAAAGAGTTCATACGAAAATGCGACGACTGCCAGAGACACGCACCGTCGATCCATCAACCAGGGGAGCTACTACACTCAGTCCTGTCCCCATAGCGGTTTATGAAATGAAGGATGGACATCGTCGGTCCCTACCATGGGCACCCGGTAAAGCTAAATTCATACTTGTTGGCCCAAGAAAGCGAATAGTTTTGAAGATTGACAAAGGAACTCCGATATGAACCAGGTCCATCACTGGCAGACATAGACACCGGCAGAGTCAAGGTACGTGAGGTGCGCATATGCAGGAGATAAGCATCTTTTGGTAGAATAAGATATCTCCTGATCGTAAAGATTGGAAAAACGATAAGGAGAAGGACTCCTTATTCAGTAAGAACAGTATCTAAGATAAGGAAGGATTTAGGAGTTGAGTTTAACTAGAACTCTTCCATCAAGGAAGAGTAGAATTAGGATTCTAGTTAATTCTATATCTACTAACTCCTATATATTGCAGAATATTCTTATTGTACAGTGACGCATAAAAGCAGAAGTTAAACGTGAATTGAGAGCAAAATAGCAAGGACTTTTGCAAGCAGTTCGTGTGTGATTCAAGTGTGCGAACCTGAAGCTACATGAACTAGATAGAAGAACCAACTCCGAGTGTCTGTCTTTTATTCTAGTTCAATTGTAGTAGGTGTTTTCATATTGTACCTTTCAGCTTTATCTAGAGGCAATTGTAATAGGTACTCAGAGTATTCAAGTTAGAGTTAACTTGAAGTTGTCGCAGCAGTTAGAGGCTGGTTGCCACAACGGGATTAGAGTTAATCTTAGGTTTACAAAGGTGTTTTGTAAATGCAGCTTTTGGCTCAGTGATTTAGTGGAGAGTTTGGAAAAATCCTACTGGGAAGTAGGTCGTGGTTTTTTCATATTTTGAGCTAGGTATTTTCCACGTAAAAATCTATGTGTTCTTTATTTTCTGTACTTATTATTCCGCAACAGTAGTAGTTGGAACACATAGAAGAACCAGGTTCTTCTATAATCTGTGCACTTGAAAAATTGGACACCACACAAATCACCCCCTCTTGTGTGGTATTGACGTATAAAACATTAATTGGTATCAAAGCAGGTTATCCTTGAAGAGGCTAACACCTTAGGAGAAGATCAAGATGAATGCACCACCTGGAAACTGGGAAGGACAATCCACTTCTAGGTCACCACTCTTTAATGGCCAGTACTACTCCTGGTGGAAAACCAGAATGAGAGACCACATCATAGGAGAAGACTATAAACTATGGGACATTGTCACAGATGGTCCATTGGCTACCATTAAGATAAATGACGATGGAGAAGAAGTGCCAAAAACAAGAGCTGGCTGCACTGTTGACGACTTGAGGAAATAGGAAAAGAATGTTAAGTCCAAGAAATGGCTTGTGTGTGGACTTGGTCCAGACGAGTACATCAGAATTTAAAGTTATACTACTGCTAAGGAAATTTGGGACACCTTGGAAGTGGCTCATGAAGGAACTGCTCATGTGAAGAGGTCCAGAGGTACTTTACTATATTCTCAATATGAGAATATCTCTATGAAGGAAGGAGAGACTATCCAAGATATGTATACAAGGTTCACCACACTGACTAATGAACTGAAGTCTCTTGGAAGGACTCTTCTTGAAGGAGACAAAGTTGAGAAGATTCTGACTAGGGTTCTACCAGTGTTTTGGGAAAGCAAAATCACTGCAATTCAGGAATCTAAGAATATTTCAACTCTTAGGTTAGATGAGCTAATTAGAAATATAACTACTTATGAACTTAGAAGGCAGACCATGAAGATGGATGTGCCCAAGAAGGAAAGAATCCTAGCACTCAGATTCACTGAAGGTGATGATCTGGAGGAAGATGAAAGGGCTATGATCACCAAGGACTTCAAGAAATACCTTATGAGAGGAAAAGGTTCTTCAAGAGGTGGAAATTATAACAAAGCAAGGGTTCCTTAAAAAAGGACCAATGAGGGCTGCTACAAGTGTGGGAAGACTGATCATCACATCAAGAACTGCCCTCAATGAGAAATTGAATGGAAGAAGGAAGGATATGAACGAAGGAACATGAAGAAGGAACAGGTTCATCCCAAGAATAACAGAAGATCAACAAAGGCTATGGTTGCTGCTTGGGGAGAAAGTTCATATGAGGAATCAGATGATGAAAATGGAGATGAACAAGCACTTATGGCAATTGGAGAATCAGATGAGGAATCTGAGGTAAGTATAATTTATCTCAAAGACAAGATTAAGTTTTTGTCTAAAGAAAAGCTCTCTAAATTATTGCTAGATTTCATTGATGAATCTGAGGTAATAAATAAAGAAAAAGAATAGTTGTCTAAGGATTGTGTGATTTTAAAAGCAAAGTGTAAGAACCTGGAGCTCAGAGTTAGTGAGACTGTGAGTGAAAATACTGCTCTGAAGAGCGGGTTCATACATTTGAAGCAAATGTTCTTGAGTTAAAATCTAAAAATCTAAAACTAAAACTAGGAACCAGTAAGAAGACAACTGATTGCACACAACTCACCTTAGAAGAAAATGTAGGCAAATTGAAAGATGAGTTGTATAGGAAGGATGAGCAGGTAAGAGTGCTAAAGGAGGATCTAGGCAAGGTCAAGCATGAACTAGATAGAACTAATAAATGGAACAGGTTCCTCGATGCTTTGTCATGGCTACAGGAACATCACAGTAGCAATAGAAGAGGACTTGGTTTTGGGAATCCGCTACTTAAGTGGGATCCTAAAAACAAGTGCCACACTCTTTCGGATAACAAGATTTGTACTCACTGTGGTAAGACTGGTCACTATAAAAGTGAATGTAACGCTAAAGAAAGGACCAGTCAAAAGAATAAAAAATTTGTTCAAGGCAAGAATTGGTTACCAAGTTGGGCTAAAAGAAATTTTATTCATCCTTTTGCTTATAGAAAGGGACCCAAACTAGGTGGGTTCCTAAGACTAACCCCTGATTTCCTTTTTTAGGTTCAAGTGAAGGGGAGCAATCAAATATGGTACATGGACAGTGGCTGCTCAAAGCATATGACAGGAAACAAGGACCAGTTCCTTTCACTTGAGGATCTCAAAGGAGGAAATGTCTCCTTTGGAAATGGAAAGAAAGGTGAAATCATTGGGGTTGGTAAGGTAGGTAAGGATGACTCTCATTCCATTGAGAATGTCTACTTGATAGACGACTTGAAGTATAGCCTAGTCAGTGTGTCACAGTTATGTGATAGAGGTAACTTGGTGGCATTCACCTCTACTAAATGTTTTGTGATAAATCTTATCACAGACAAGATTGGTATGCAGGTTAAAAGAGTGAATAATATATATATATATATATATATATATATATATATATATATATATTATAGATTTTTCCATACTCTCAGAGAATGAACTAACTTGCTTAAGTGTGCTGGATGGTGATCCCCTCCTTTGGCATAAGAGGCTTGGACATGCAAGTCTATGTCAACTCAACAAATTAGTCTCCAAGGACTTGGTGATAGGACTGCCTAACATTAAGTTCAAGGAAGACAAAGTTTGTGAGGCTTCTGCAAGGGGGAAGCAGGTAAGATCCTCTTTTAAATGCAAGAAAGTGGTAAGTACCACCAAAACAATGGAACTGGTTCATATGGTTCTTTGTGGTCCAATGAGAACATTAAGTAGAGGTGGTAAGAGATATGTGATGGTGCTTGTTGATGATTATTCTAGGTTTACCTAGACACTGTTTTTAACATCTAAAGATGAAGCATTTGACATGTTCACTTCCTTTGTTAGAAAAACTCAGAAACAATTAGGAAATAAACTTGCATCAATTAGGTTTGATCATGGTACTGAATTTAAAAATGATAAATTTGGTGAATTTTGTGATGTGCATGGCATATATCATAATTTTTCTTCCCCTAGAATTCCACAACAAAAAAAATGGATTAGTTGAAAGAAAGAATAGGACTCTTGAAGATATGGCTAGGACTATGTTTATTTCTAGTAAGCTACCCCATAGCTTTTGGGCAGACGCTGTAAATACTGTATGCTATATCATAAATAGGTGCATGACAAGAACTCTAGTAGAGAAGACTCCTTATGAGTTACTTAAAGGAAGAAAATCAAATATATCTCATCTTAGGGCATTTGGATGTAAGTGCTTTGTGCACAACAATGGTAAAGACTCCTTAGGCAAGTTTGATCCCAGAAGTGATGAGGGAGTATTCTTGGGATATTCTTCACATAGTAAAGCATATAAGGTATACAACAAAAGAACTATGTGTGTTGAAGAAAGTGTTCATGTGGTTTTTGATGAAACTAACATTCTTTCTGAGAGACAGGAACATGATGATGAAGCAATTGGGCTGGTAAGAAACTTAAATAAAACCACAGCCCAGACTAAAGCTGCACTGGAAGAAGGAACAGGTGATGGAACAGGTCCTTCTACCCAGGGCAACCTGACAGGGGGAATATAACAAAGAGGAAATGATTCTCAAACCTCAAGGGAACCTGTCCATGAACCCGTTCCACAGCAACAAAGCATTCAAAGAACATCAAGGGGAAATCAGTTGGTTGTGAAACCTTACAAGTATCAAAGTTCTCATCCCATTGAGAACATAATTACTGATCCAACCTCAGGAATCAAAACCAGATCTTCATTAAAGAATCTTTGTACTTTTGATGCTTTCTTATCTCTTATTAAACCTAAAAATGTTGCTGAGGCTTTGCAGGATGCAGACTGGGTAAGTGCAATGCAAGATGAACGCAACCAATTTGAAAGGAGTCAAGTTTGGCATCTGGTGCCAACACCCTTGGACAGATCAGTAATTGGCACAAATGGGTCTTCAGAAACAAACTTGATGAAGATGGAACTGTTACAAGGAACAAGGCAAGATTGATGATTCAAGGATATAGCCAGAATGAGGGCATTGACTATGATGAAACCTTTGCTTCAAATGCAAGGTTGGAAGCAATAAGACTCCTCATAGCCTTTGCTATTTATATGGAATTCACCCTCCACCAGATGGATGCCAAGAGTGCCTTACTCAATGGATATCTAAAGGAAGAAGTGTTTGTCAAGCAAGCTCCAAGGTTTGAAAGCAAGGAGAGTCTTGATCATGCGTACAAGCTTGACAAAGCACTTTATGGGCTCAAGCAAGCTCCAAGAGCATGATATGAAAGATTATCAAAGTTTTTGCTTGAGCATGACTACAAGAGAGGTAAAATTGACAATACTTTGTTCTTGAAATAAAAAGGTAAAGATCTTTTGGTAGTTCAGATATATGTTGATGATATAATCTTTGGAGCAACTACTGATAAGTTAAGTAAAGTTTTTGCTAAACTAATGGGGAGTGAATTTGAAATGAGCATGATGGGTGAGCTTAATTTCTTTTTAGGCTTACAAATTAAATAAAATTCAAATGGGACTATGATCCATCAGCAGAAGTATGTAAAAGAGTTGCTTAAAAGATTGAAAATGAAAGATTCCAAAGAAATTAACACTCCTATTGCAACAAATACAAAGTTGGATATGAATGATTGGCTCATTGTTGTATCTCAATGCTAGTAGACCTAACATTTTTTTCAGTGTAGGCCTTTGTGCAAGATTTCAGGCAAATCCAAAGGAGTCTCACTTGACTGCTGTCAAAAGAATTTTGAGATATCTAAAAGGCACCACTGATCTTTGTCTTTGGTATCCAAAAGGTAGTAATTTCAATCTTGTGGGATATGTTGATGGTAATTATGTAGGTTTTCTTGTGGATAGAAAGAGCACCTCAGGTATGGCACACTTTCTTGGCTCATGTCTTGTGTCTTGGGCCACCAAAAAGCAAAATTCAGTGGCCTTATCTACTGCTGAGGCTGAGTATGTGGCTGCAGCCTCATGTTATGCGCAACTATTGTGGATTAAACAGCAATTGAGGGATTTTGGAATCGATGTTGGATGTATCCCTATCTTTTTTGATAACGCTAGTGCTATTAGTATGGCAAAGAACCTCGTTCATCATAAAAGAACAAAGCACATAGATGTTAGACTTCACTTTTTAAGGGATAATTATGAGAAGGGATTGATCACTATAGAGTTTTGTGCTACTGGTAAACAGATTGCTGACATCTTTATAAAAGCACTAAGTAGAGAGCACTTTGAAAGGAACATGTTAGAATTAGGGATGAGTAAGATCACCTAAGTGAACCAGTTCAGATTGTACATAAAAAAGGAATTGTTTTTGGTTAGAAAATCTGGAATTTGTGTAAAAAACCAGATTAATTATTGCTCAGTCTCATACTGTAAATAGTATACTCTTATGCCATGTTTGAATATGAATCACTGGTCTCTAATGAAATTTTCTCTATTTTTGTAAATTTAGACATGGATGAGAGGTTTCTTCGTGAAGAACCTAGTTCATCAGTGCTGGTTCATCTGAAAAACGAGGTATGTGTTCTACACTCTGAATATTTTGAAATACTAATATTTAAATCATGAGAAGAACTCTACCCCAGTCCAAAATCTTCCAAAGCCTATCCAATAAAGATTTGAACTAGTTCCGTTTCAATTAAAGAACCCTCACCGAATTAAAATACCTAGATTCTAGGAGAGCTTGTAACCGTCACTCCAAACTGAAAATTGCAGAGTGATTAGACTTCTAATTGACCATAAAAAGCTGTTGTTGTGTATTAATTACACTTATCCTTTAAATCCCTCGTCATCAACTCTGAAAATTCTTCATTATTTCTGAAAAAACCGTCGAAACCCTTTCTTCTCTCCTTGCCTTCGAATTCAATCCAAGCCTTTTACTTCATCACAAAACCATAACCAAAATGTCTAACCCCTGGAATAACCCTGGTACTCCTCCACCCCTACTCCTTCATCTTCCTCTACAAACCCACAACCTAGTTCTACCCCCAACCTAGAAAAAGGAGAATCAAAATGCTTGCTAGAAAAATAGTGGCCAGCAGTGTTTTATCTCAAAAATTAAATGCCCAACTTCAAGCAAGCCAAGCCCAAAACTCACAAAATTAGAGTGATTCCTTTAAATCAGCGACCGAGGGGGAAGAAACTGGGTCTTCTGATTCTGAACAGGTATCTCTTGTCCCAAAACCTTCGTCTGAGGTTATTTTTGAGATTGCTACAAATTTAGAAACTAGGTTCATCCTGGTTGGGTCTATGATAGATGTGGAAATACCTGAGACAATAAGTAGAGGTGGTAAAAATAAAATTGAAAAAGAAAAAGAAAGAGAGTGAGTACGGAGTGAAGAGAGGGGAAAAGGGAAAGAAGTGGTTGATTCTTCACCCACCTCTGAATCTATTAGAACGGTAATTTGTGGAGCTGAGCCAGAGAAGGAAGAAGAATATGGCAGGCACACAGGGGGAAGTGGATCAGGAGAAGCTGCTGAAGGGCTAGTAAATCTAGGAAAGCAAGCAAACGAACCTGGTTCATCTGCTGAGGAAACCCCTCTTAAAAAAGTTAAGTGACAGTTACCAACCCAAGAAGAAAGGAACTCCTAAAGCTACAACCTCTCGGATGGCAAGAGCCAACAAGAAACGGAAAGCTTCTCCTTTTGAGACCTTTGATATTCCTCCTCTAAGAGGAAGAACTACAAAGAGCAAGCTAAAGCAGAGTGAGGAGGAGTTGCAAAGAGCTTTAGAGGAGAGTAAGAAGAAAAGAGTGGATAAAGGGAAAGAAAAGGTGGTTGAGCCTATTGAAGTTGTTGAGTTGGATCCTGGTCCATCAAAGTGAAAAAGTGGCAGAGGTAGAGGTTCAGACCCCTAAGTCAAAGAAAGCCAAGACTTCCTCAGAGAAGTCTTCATCTGTTTCTAAGTCTGCTGAACCATCTATCTTGGCTAAGTGAACCAGTCTGCAGTGAAAGCCAAGCAAGTGAAAATTACTGAAGAAGATGATTGAAGTGGTGAAGAGGAGGATGGTTCTGATGGTGAGAAGGACAAACTGACAAAGTTTGGTAAAAGAACAATTCTGAAGGGGAGATTATTGAAGGACTTAGAAGAAGAAGGAATGATTTTGCTGCTGGAGAAGCTTGAGATACAGGGGTGGAAGGACATGGTCCTTCAGTTGGATGGGAGACTGGCTAGGAATGAGATTGTGGAATTCATGGCCAATGCTGAGGTCAAGGAAAGCAGAGTCACCAGCCTAGTAAAAGGGGTCCAAATCTCTTTTGATACTAAAGAACTGGGTGAAATCCTTGGCATACCCTTTAAAGGCTATGATGACTATACTAGATAGAAATGGCCCAACCTGGATTCTCTTCCAACTGCCCTGGCTATCACAAGGAAATTTTGTGATAATGAAGAATAGAGTGAGCCCAATGCAGTTTATAAGAGTGAAATGAAGCCACCCCACAAGTTGATCTTTGAATTCATCAACAAGTGCGTGTTACCAAGGCATGAAAGGAGGCATATTACAAATTACATAGACTTGGTCTTGATGGAGTGTATGGACAGTAGGAGGCAGATAAACTGGCTTGGGTTCATCATTCAGGTTTTGGACAGAGTTGTCAATGGCTCCAAAGCCCATGCCATTCCTTATGGTTTCATCCTCACTTATGTTCTTACTCATTATAAGGTTCCATTGAAGAAGGCAGAGATGGCCACAAGCAAAGACCAATTTGGGATCAATACTCTTCTTGCTTGTGATTATGAGATCCATGCCATCCCCAATAAACCTGGTTCAACAAAAAGGACACCTGTAAACAGCAAGGTCAGAGCCCTAGTGCAGGAGAGTGGGGCAAAGGATGCTGAGATAACAAGGCTGGAGACTCATTTGGCTAAGGTTGAATCTGAGAGGGATGTTCTTAGAGTTGAGCTTACAAAGGAAAGGGAGAAGAATGAGGGAATTCTTCATGATATGTTGAGTCTTCTCCAAGCCAAAACCCAATCCCCTAGTTCTTCCAAGCCTTAGTTGCCTAGCCTGCCTAAAAATTCAGTGACACAAATTCAGGACTTTTTCTTTTTTGTTGCTCATGATTTAAATATTTTTGTTTCATTTTGTGGATTGTGGAAGAACTGTACTTTGTATCAATGAAATTTGTTTCTCTTGTTCTTATGCAATGTCTTTATTTCTTTGATAGTTTAAATTCTTAGTTGATTACTGATGATTGATCCATGAATGCATTTGCAGTTGCCCCAGTGGACATGAGTAAGTTTTATAAAATCAAGGACTCACACATTTTTTTGCAACTTTTCGATAATGCCAAAAGGGGAAAGATGTACTCTGAACAAGTGATATTTATAACCTAAATAACCTTGGTTCTTTATGATAAGTTCTTAATACTCTAATATGTGTCAATGTTGGATTAAGTTGAAACACGCCTACGCTTATGGACGCACAAAGTTTGTCATCATCAAAAACGGTGAATTTGTTGGCCCAAGAAAGAGAATAGTTTTGAAGATTGGCAAAGGAACTCCGATATGAACCAGGTCAATCACTGGCAGACATAGACACCGGCGGAGTCAAGGCACATGAGGTGCACATGCAGGAGATAAGCGTATTATGGTAGAATGAGATATCTCCTGATCGAAAAGATTGCAAAAACGATAAGGAGAAGGACTCCTTATTCAGTAAGAACAGTATCTAAGATAAGGAAGGATTTTGGAGTTGAGTTTAACTAGAACTCTTCCACCAAGGAAGACTAGCATTAGGATTCTAGTTAATTCTCTATCTACTAACTCCTATATATTGTAGAATGTTCTTATTGTACAGTGGCGCACAAACATAGAAGTTAAACGTGAATTGAGAGCAAAATAGCAAGGAAATTTGCAAGCAGTTCGTGTGCGATTCAAGTGTGTGAACCTGAAGCTACATGAACCAGATAGAAGAACCAGCTGCAAGTGTCTGTCTTTTATTCTAGTTCAATTGTAGTAGGTATTTTCATATTGTACCTTTCAGCTTTATCTAGAGGCAATTATAATAAGTAATCAGAGTATTCAAGTTAGAGTTAACTTGAAGTTGTCGCAGCAGTTAGAGGTTGGTTGCCACAACGGGATTAGAGGTAATCTTAGGTTTACAAAAGTGTTTTGTAAATGCAGCTTTTGGCTCAGTGATTTAGTAGAGAGTTTGGAGAAATCCTACTAGGAAGTAGGTCGTGGGTTTTTCATCTTTTGAGCAAGGTGTTTTCCACGTAAAAATCTATATGTTCTTTATTTTCTGTACTTATTATTCCATAACAGTAGTAGTTGAAACATATAGAAGAACCAGGTCCTTCTATAATCTGTGCACTTGAAAAATTGGACACCACACAAATCACCCCCCCTATTGTGTGGTATTGACATATAAAACATTAATTGGTATCAGAGCAAGTTATCCTTGAAGAGGCTAACACCTTAGGAGAAGATCAAGATGAGTGCACCACCTGGAAACTGGGGAGGACAATCGACTACTAGGCCACCACTCTTCAATGGCCAGTACTACTCCTGGTGGAAAAACAGAATGAGAGACCACATCATAGGAGAAAACTATGAACTATGGGATATTGTCACAGATGGTCTATTGGCTACCATGAAGATAAATGACGAAGGAGAAGAGGTGCCAAAACAAGAGCTGACTGAACTGCTGACGACTTGAGGAAATGGGAGAAGAATGCTAAGGCCAAGAAATGGCTTGTGTGTGGACTTGGTTCAGACAAGTACAACAGAATTTAAAGTTGTACTATTGCTAAGGAAATTTGAGACACCTTGTAAGTGGCTCATGAAGGAACTGCTCAGGTGAAGAGGTCCAGAGGTACTTTACTATATTCTCAATATGAGAATATCTCTATGAAGGAAGGATATACTATCCAAGAGATGTATACAAGGTTCACCACACAAACTAATGAATTGAAGTCTCTTGGAAGGACTCTTCTTGAAGGAGACAAAGTTGAGAAGATTCTGACTAGGTATTCTACCAGTTTCTTGGGAAAGCAAAATCACTACAATTCAGGAATCTAAGAACATTGCAACTCTTAGGCTGGATGAGCTAATTGGAAATATCACTGCTTATGAACTTAGAAGGCAGACCATGAAGATGGATGTGCCCAAGAAGGAAAGAATCCTGGCACTCAAAATCACTGAAGGTGCTGATCTGGAGGAAGATGAAATGGCTATGATCACCAAGGACTTCAAGAAATACCTTATGAGAGGAAAAAGTTCTTCAAGAGGTGGAAATTATAACAAAGCAAGGGTTCCTGAAAAAATGACCAATGCGGGCTACTACAAGTGTGGGAAGACTGATTATCACATCAAGAACTGACCTTCATGAGAAATTGAATGGAATAAGGAAAGATATGAACGAAGGAACATGAAGAAGAAACAGGTTCATCCCAAGAAGAACAAAGGATCAACAAAGGCTACGGTTACTGCTTGGGGAGAAAGTTCATATGAGGAATCAGATGATGAAGATAGAGATGAACAAGCACTTATGGCAGTTGGAGAATCAGATGAGTAATTTGAGGTAAGTATAATTCATCTCAAAGACAAGATTAAGTTTTTGTCTAAAGAAAAACTCTCTAAATTATTGCTAGATTTCATTGATGAATCTGAGGTAATAAATAAAGAAAACGAACAGTTGTTTAAGGATTGTGTGATTTTAAAAGCAAAGTGTAAGAACCTGGAGCTCAAAGTTAGTGAGACTGTGAGTGAAAATATTGCTCTGAAGAACCAGGTTCATACATTTGAAGCAAATGTTCTTGAGTTAAAATCTAAAAATATAAAACTAAAACTAGGAACCAGTAAGAAGACAACTGATTGCACACAACTCACCTTAGAAGAAAATGTAGGCAAATTGAAAGATGAGTTGTATAGGAAGGATGAGCAGGTAAGAGTGCTAAAGGAGGATCTAGGCAAGGTCAAGCATGAACTAGATAGAACTAATAAATGGAACAGGTTCTCTGATGCTTTGTCATGGCTACAGGAACATCACAGTAGCAATAGAAGAGGACTTGGTTTTGGGAATCCGCTACTTAAGTGGGATCCTAAAAACAAGTAACACACTCTTCCTGAGAACAAGATTTGTACTCACTGTGGTAAGACTGGTCACTATAAAAGTGAATGTAACGCAAAAGAAAGGGCCAGTCAAAAGAACAAAAATTTTGTTCAAGGCAAGAATTGGTTACCAAGTTGGGCTAAAAGGAATTTTATTCATTCTTTTGCTTATAGAAAGGGACCTAAACTAGTTTGGGTTCCTAATACTAACCCCTGATTTCCTTTTTTAGGTTCAAGTGAAGGGGAGAAACCAAATATGGTACATGGACAGTGGCTGCTCAAAGCATATGACAGGAAACAAGGACCAGTTCCTTTCACTTGAGGATCTCAAAGGAGGAAATGTCTCCTTTGGAAATGGAAAGAAAGGTGAAATCATTGGGGTTGGTAAGGTAGGTAAGGATGACTCTCATTCCATTGAGAATGTCTACTTGATAGACGACTTGAAGTATAGCCTAGTCAGTGTGTCACAGTTATGTGATAGAGGTAACTTGGTGGCATTCACCTCTACTAAATGTTTTGTGATAAATCTTATCACAGACAAGATTGGTATGCAGGTTAAAAGAGTGAATAATATATATATATATATATATATATATATATATATATATATATATTATAGATTTTTCCATACTCTCAGAGAATGAACTAACTTGCTTAAGTGTGCTGGATGGTGATCCCCTCCTTTGGCATAAGAGGCTTGGACATGCAAGTCTATGTCAACTCAACAAATTAGTCTCCAAGGACTTGGTGATAGGACTGCCTAACATTAAGTTCAAGGAAGACAAAGTTTGTGAGGCTTCTGCAAGGGGGAAGCAGGTAAGATCCTCTTTTAAATGCAAGAAAGTGGTAAGTACCACCAAAACAATGGAACTGGTTCATATGGTTCTTTGTGGTCCAATGAGAACATTAAGTAGAGGTGGTAAGAGATATGTGATGGTGCTTGTTGATGATTATTCTAGGTTTACCTAGACACTGTTTTTAACATCTAAAGATGAAGCATTTGACATGTTCACTTCCTTTGTTAGAAAAACTCAGAAACAATTAGGAAATAAACTTGCATCAATTAGGTTTGATCATGGTACTGAATTTAAAAATGATAAATTTGGTGAATTTTGTGATGTGCATGGCATATATCATAATTTTTCTTCCCCTAGAATTCCACAACAAAAAAAATGGATTAGTTGAAAGAAAGAATAGGACTCTTGAAGATATGGCTAGGACTATGTTTATTTCTAGTAAGCTACCCCATAGCTTTTGGGCAGACGCTGTAAATACTGTATGCCCGAAGTCATATGGGCATATCGTATAATCTCAATGTCTAATACCGGGGCCACTCTATTTTTGTTGGTCTACGGGGTCGAAGCCCTGATACCAGTCGAGGTGGGAGAGTTGAGCCTCAGATTCCAATATGCAACCGAAGAGTCAAATGTGAATGTCATGGTCACGAGCCTAGAACTATTGGATAAAAGGCATGAGTCAGCTTTAGTCCGGTTGGCCGCCCAGAAATAGCAGATAGAGAGATACTACAACCGAAGAGCCAACCTTCGACACTTCAAGATTGGGGACTTGGTGCTGAGTAAAGTAACATTACACACCCGGAACTCGAATGAGGAAAACTTGGGATCAAACTGGGAAGGCCCATATCGAGTCATCAGAATTACCGGCAAAGGCTCATACAAACTCGAAGGGGGAAACAGTGTGCAATAACCGAACAACTGGAACGTGACACACTTAAAACGGTACTACTGCTAAGATACAATATCAACTACTCTTTAATCATGTTATGAATCTGACTAAACTTGCAGGCAACACTCAAGAATGGGTGTGGCTATTAGGTCTGAAAGCACGCATTGCACTCTTTTTTCCTTGAACTAGTTTTGTCTCAAAATGGGTTTTTCGGCAAGGTTTTTAACGAGCAATAATAAAACGTGCTAACTTAGATTCGAAGGTCGGCATCAAACCGGAGTCAATGGGCGTTCATTTTGCATCAACAGTATCTGAGCCCTCTCAAGCTCGACCTCGAATACTGGGGGCCATTACCCTCGAATTTAGGTTTTCAGCAGGGGAAAATTTAGCAAGGAAAAAAGAAAACCTTGTATGCTAAAAGCTAAGGCTCGGCGGTTAGGATTCATTGTAAGGGCCAAACGGTCATTTGAACCGTGCCCACATAGTCCACTTTAGCTGTGACACAAGATTTTATGCATTTTCAATCATGTACTTTATACACAGAAATAAAAGAAAGTTCTGCCTTGCTATTACACATTTTTATTCCCTTTTAAATTTTGGATCCTAAAAGCTCACGGGCTATCCCTATTCAGGGACTATCGAGCCCAAGGGCTACCCCCATTCGGAGACTGTCATTCGAAAAAGGTTCGGACAATTTGGGCTACTAAATCCCGGAGGCACCAAACCTATTAGGCGGTGTCTAAATACAAAAGGCTATGGCCGCCCTAAAAATGGCTCAGATATGTCCGAAGCTCGTAATTAGAAAGTAACGCCTTTATAAAAATTCGAAACCTGCTAAAAGGTTACCCTCGGCAAAAGCACCGTCTAAAATCACTTAAGCATCTTGAAAAAACTTCCGGTCACACCGCGTTTATAAATCCTCGACCAAACAAAGCTGTATCGAAGTCAGGCTCCATTCGGTCCGCTGAAAATCGAACGCCCTATAACTACATTTGATTCTATGATAAGGTATTAGAAGTATTGTAAGAATAGAAATTATGAAAAGATGTTGAATAAGTAAAAACTCAAAATTTCCAGAAAGGGAAAACTTTATATATATTCTGGAATATACTTATAGAGGCCTAATAAAAACGGCCTCAAAATACACAAAAAATGTACATAAGACAAAAACTAAAAATATAACTAAGGCATCTACGCCTAATCTTCACCAGGACCCAACTCGTCGCCGAAGCCGTCAAAGCCTTCGGATCCCTCCGAGCCCTCAGAGCCTTCGGCACCTTGAGGCTCGTAAAGCTTCTTCTCCCTCAGATTTTTTGGCTTCCTCGTTTTCAGCCGATAGGTCAAAACCTCGGGCATGGATTTTCTCGAGGGTCTCTCTTCGGGATAGCCGTTTCATATATTTAGCTTTTACCTTCAGGCGGACTTTAGCTGCCTCCACATCGGGCTTGTATCGGTCCACCATTTCGTTGGCATCGGCGGAGTTTGTATCCAGCTTGGATTTCACTGCCTCGTATTCTCTACCAAGGGCATCCTGTTCTATGACAATCAAGCCCAGCTGTGCTCGGAGATTGTCAATCATCTAAGACCACTTGTCAGCTTTCTCCTTTACCACCCGGAGTTGGACCTCTACCAGTTCCAACTTTGCCTTGGCGGTTTCCTTCACCGAATCCATTAGGTCCATTTTGATTTTCCACCCATCGGCCATGGCTTGGACCTCGTTCATCTCGGCTTGGAGTTGGTCGATCAGGTCAATATTTTGTTGAACCTGCGAGGTTGTGTTGTTAGTCAGCACGACTAGCTCCTCATTTTTAGCTTCAAAGACCTTTACCTCTTCAACCAGATCGGCGTGTTCCCGCCTCAGGGTCGAAGCTTCCTTCTGAGTCCTATCCAGTTCGGCCTGAAGGTCCTTGAGGGCCATATCCTGTTGCTCGCTGAGGAGCTTGAAAATGTCCTTTTTTTGGGCCTGCTCCTTAAGCTCAAACTCGAGCTAGCTGATTTTGAAGCGGTATTTGAGGAAACTCTCATGGTGAAGTACCGAGGCTTGTAAAACAATAAAATAGTAAGAGATAGCGGAACCTAAGTAGAATTCAAGAGGGAGTATTGATGACTTACCTGCTTCAACGCCTGCTGCTCCTCGTTGAAGAGACACGACGTGCCTACCTTATTTATCTTTGCATGGTCCTTCTCAGTCACCAGGCATCATAGGTAGCTGACTATGCCCACGGGAGCATACAGAACTCAAGCATCCTCCGGGACCGTAAGAATGATTGTTCTCTTTCGGCCAGGGTCCACACTTAGAGCAGGAAACTACTTCACCAATTTTGGGCTCGAACTCGACCCGCCAGCTTCCAAAAAACACGTCCTTCTTTGGGACCTCTAGGTCGCCCAGCCCGAAAAAGTCTTCCAAAATGAACGAGTCCATGCCATAGAAGAACGGGTGAAGAGGGTCGTTCGTGCCATGAACTCCTTCACTTGACTTCTCTTTTCCTACTTGGGCCTCCTCAAGCACGGACTCGGTGTAGGAGGGCATATCCATGATGTCTATTACCTCGGCCGCCTTATTCGGAGCAGAAGCACCTTCTCAGGAGGTCTCAACCACCATCTCCATCTCGGCCTCTCGAGTCGGAGGGAGGTCGGCCACATGGCTCTTCTCCTCAACTATCGCCTGCTCCCCGGCAAGGGTTGATCCATGAGCAAAACAAATGTCATCTGCTTCACACTCATCCCTGAGTCAGAGAAGTGAGTCAAAATCCGGTAACCGGGCATTGGTGCTCTTATTGGGCTTACGAGCCCGGGAAACCATCCTCTTCTTTGGCTTCACCTCAGGACTCAGGGAGCCCGAAGATTTTCTTTTCCTTTTCTTCTTCTCTTCTACGACATTCCCGAGCTGTCCCATAATGCAGGGATCAACGGACAGGGATTCATCCTCGCCCCGTTTCAGCGGCCTAAGTTCGGTGGTCTTAGGAAAACCTGCGAACGAAAGATAAAGAGTCAACGTTATATGAGTTCGAGGCATAATAGTAACTATTATAAGAAGAGCCTTACCATGTGAACGGGACTCACATTAGCCCTTTCATAAGCTTGTGCCACGAGCGCTCAAAATACGACATCTGCTTGCAGATGCCTTCGATCTACTCCTAAAGTCGGGGGACCGCATTAGGAACCTGAGCAATAGATTCACGATTACAAATACTGATGGTGAGAAAGGGAACAAAGAAGACTCGGCACTTAAGGAACGATTACACTTACGAGATGCACTCTACTTCTCAGGGAATGGCAGAAACTTGTAAGGGATCAAATCTTCAGTCTTCACCCGAACAAATCACCCCTGCCAGCCTCGGTTTCGATCCTCGTCGATGCTCGACAAGGGGACCTTGCTGGCCCAACGAAAGAGCTTGATTAGCCCACCTCGAAAAATTCAGAGAGTGTATAGACGGAGCAGGTGGTCGTGGGTGAACCGAGGAGACTCGGTATTATTCACAAAATAATGAGGGAGGATCATGATCCTCTAAAGACACAGGTGGATTCGCCCAAGGCACACCTCGTATCTCTTGCAAAAGTCCAAAACAACTAGGTCTATCGGGCCCAGTGTGAAGGGATAAGTGCAAACACTTAAATACCCTTCGACATCAGTGGTGATATCGTCCTCAGGCCCTGGGACTACCCTGTCTTTACCTCCCCAGTTACAGTCATCTCGGACAATGGGAAGGGTGTCTTCGGTGACAGAGCATATATATATCTCGATGCCCCTTCACCTCGATCTTGTTTGGATGAGGCTTTCTCGACTTTGAAGTCGACTAAGATTGAACAGCCCCCGGGAATAAAACTTTTCATTGGGGGCTCTGGGGCCGCTTCAGCGGTGTTGCTCCCAAACGTACACGCAAATATACGTGGTCGACAAGTAATATAGGATTGTAAGTCCAGATATCGTACCCACAGGGACTTGTGATTAACTATCAACTAAATTAAACCCAAACAATTAATCTATTCAAGCGAATCCTAAAGTATGAATAATTAACTCAAACTAATCTAGAGTAACAAACTAAGAGATTAAAGGAAAAAGTTGGCGAAATTAGACGCGAATTCAATGGGAGCCGATATTCTAGAACTATAGGTTAACTAACAATCCCGTTGAGTCTTCCACTTAAATTGTCTAATTAATTTATCTGGTTTATTGGTTGACAGGGTTAATATTACTCGTACCTTTCTCCCGAAGTATTACTCGCCTATTTAATTTAACTTAACGCCTATATTCCTATGGAATTAGGATTAACAAGAACGCATTAATACAACAACAACAACAACATACCTAGTAATATCCACACTGTGGGGTATGGGGAGGGTAGTGTGTATGCAGACCTTACCCCTACCTTGAGAGGATAGAGAGGTTGTTTCCAATAGCCTCTCGGCTCAGGAAAGCATAAGCACCACATTAATGAAAATATAGACAAGAAGGGACAATACCAAAAAGCCATATAAAAGCAGAATAAAAACAACAAGACTGTAAGGTGATCAACAATGAAAGATAACAACAGTTAGTCATAAAAACCTACTACCAACAGAAAGCGAGACTGCATACCAATACTACCATTATGAACACTCTAGACTACCTACTCTACTACCCTAATTCTCGACCTCCATATCTTCCTATCAAGGGTCATGTCCTCGGTCAGCTGAAGTTGTGCCATGTCTTGCTTAATCATCTCTCCCCACCTATTCTTTGGCCTACCTCTACCTCTCTGTAGGCCCTCCAATGTCAACCTCTCACATCTCCTCACCGGTACGTCTGTGCTCCTCCTCACATGACCAAACCACCTAAGTTGCGCTTCCCAATAGGGGCCATACCTACCTTGTCGCGAATAACCTCATTTCTGATCCTATCTAATCTGGTGTAACCGCACATCCATCTCAACATCCTCATCTCTGCTACCTTTATCTTCTAGACATGAGTGATCTTGACTGGCCAACACTCAGCCTCATACAACATCGTTGGTTTGACCACCATTCTGTAGAACTTACCCTTAAGTTTCGGTGGCACCTTTTTTTCACACAAAATATCGGAAGCGAGTCTCCATTTCATCCATCCCGCCCCAATATGATATGTGACATCTCCATCAATCTCCCCATCCCCCTGAACAATAACGCATTAATAATTCCTGTATAATAACCAAGCAAGGAGATTAGGTATATCCCTATCCTAACCGCAAATCTATTCCCGATAACCAGGTTCAAGATCTCGCTCTACTCAATCTAAAATATGAAATCTAAAATTCCCTCTCCCGAGTTCAATCCTAGATTTGAAGATAGTATTCAATTGGTGATCAAACAATCAAATAATTAAGCACAAGATTGAATAAATAAACCAATATGATAAAATAATTAGAACAATTCAAGCTTCAAACTACAAAGTTCATGTAGCACCCAAAACTCTAGAACTAATAAACTATGAAATTAAAGAAAGGGAAGAGAAAGAAAAACCGAGGATCCTTGCTCCCGAGTGTTCCGTGCTTGTGTTTGCCTCTCAAAGTGGAGTCTCCCTTCTCAAAATAGGCTTAGTCTTGCTTTTATACGTGTTGGGTAGGTCTTCGGCCGAAATAACCTTGTCTCGGGCGAAGTAGGATACTTTCCCGTCACCCGGCGCCCAGGGTAGCGTGAGGCGCTAGCCCTGTCGCTAGGTTTTTTAAGGGCGCCACAGGTAGCGCCCCACGCTACCTGTGGCGCTACACTGTCCCAATTTTTTATTTTGTTCCCTTTTCGCTTCAACTCGTGCACTTTCTTCCAGCATTATCTTCGAATGACTCTTACTCATTAAAATACCACGAATTAACTCAATTTATAACATTACACATTTGAAATTTATGAAACATGAGTAAAATGCAAGGCAATATATATATATACACACACACACACACACACACACTTTAAGATAAATATCAGGCGGCAGCCACTTCAGAAGCAACCACCTCGGGAGCAGCCGTCTCGAGAACAGCCACTTCGGGAATAGCTGCCTCGGTACCTGTGACCGGGTGAGAAGATGAAGGCACAGCCTACTGAGGAACTAATTTAGAAGTCTTGGCCATTGTGAATCTGGAAAATATATGAAGATTTGGAGAGAGTGTATGAAGATTTGAAGTTTGAAAGTGAAGATATGAGGTTCTAGGTTGAAAATCCAAGAAAATGTGTGAAGGTTGGAGGGTGAAAATAAAGATATGAAAGTTCAAGAGACAAGGTATGAAGATTTGAGAAAGACGAAAGCCTTTGTAAAGTTCGTAGGTAAAGACTAGGATTAGAAAGTGAAGGAGGTAAAAGAGGTGTCACGACCCGAAATACCCTCCTGCGGACCGTGATGGCGCCTAACATTTCACTTGCTAGGCAAGCCAACGTTAGAATAATATTAAGTAATTTTTAAATAATTTTTAAATTGTAAATAATCAAGGTAACAAAAGCAGAAGCAAAGTTTGAAATATAGTGAAATAATTCATAAAACAACGGTGTCTAAATACTATCCCAGAATTTGTGTCACATGTGCACGGGCTTCTAGGATAAATACAAATAAAGGACTGAATAAAATAAAGCTGTCTGGAAATAAACACACAGCTAAAGTAAAATAGACGGGGACTTCAGAACTGCGGATGCCATGAAATTATACCTCAAGTCTCCTCTGGTAGCTGAAATCCGAGCAAGTCTATGGTACGCCGCTGAGACCACTCCGAAATCTGCACAAGAAGTGCAGAGTGTAGTATCAGTACAACCGATCTCATGTACTAGTAAGTGTTGAGCCTAGCCTCGACGAAGTAGTGACGAGGCTAAGGCGGTTCACTTACATTAACCTGTACGCAATATTAATAACAACAACAAATAATAGAAATAAATCAGGTAACTCATTTATAATAATTGAAGCCAACTCAGCATTCATAATCTATTATTATTTCAACCAATTCTGTTGCAGCGTGCAGCCCGCTCTCACAATATATTCACATTCTATTCTGTTGCAGCGTGTAACCCGCTCTCCCAATATATTCCTTTTAATCAAGTCTGTCGTATATTTGTTTCAATCAAGTATATATAGAATTTTTAATAAGTCTGTTGCGGCGTGCAATCCGATCCCCCAATATTGACTTTTAATAAGTCTGTTGCGGCATGCAATCC
>AWOL01S0003400.1:31783-50458 GCA_000715115.1 Nicotiana otophora
AGATATATATATATATATATATATATGTATGTATGTATATATGTTCCAGTTGAGGAGGTAATTGCTAATTGAGGGCTTGAGTCAATTGTAGAGAGGAGGACCGTATCACATATTTTGCACTTGTTTAATTCATTTATTTACTATTCCCCATATCTGTTTACTTCTTACTGTATCTGTCTTACTGGACCACTAGTAAATGTCGATGTCGATCACTCGTCACTACTTCTCCGGGGTTAGGCCAAATACTTACTAGGTACGCATTGATTTACGTACTCATGCTACACTTGTTGTATATTTTTGTGCAGGTACATATAAGTCTGGTGATCTTTTGGGCGCAGAGGCACAGCTATTGCGGAGACTTACCGTGAGCTGCATTTCATGTTATAATCCGCAGCCGGTAGAGTCTCCATCAGAGTTATTTGTATTGTCCTGTCTAATTTGTATCTCAGACAGATATTGAATTTTATTTTATTTCCTAGTTGATGCTTATGCACTTGTGACACCGGGTTTTATGGGTGCTTATGGGTTGTCCTTTATTGTAGTTGTGAAAACATTATTAGTAACCCTGTAAATTCTATTTCTTACTATTTAATTGATAAAAGTTATGATTTTAAAAATACTAAAATGAGTAATTAAGTTAAAACATTCATTGTTGGCTTGACTGACGTCGGTGTTAGGCGCCATCACAATCTCTAGTGGATTTTAGGTCGTGACATCTTGGTATCAGAGCGTTAGGTTCATTAGGTCTCACGAGTCATGAAAAAGTCTAGTAGAGTCTTGCGGATTGGTACGGAGACGTCAGTACTTATCTTTGAGAGGTTACAAGACTGTTAGGAGCACTTCCCTTTCTTGATTCCTCATCGTGCGATTTTATTCCTTTGAGGCTTATGCCTTTATATCCTTCCTACTCATTCTTATACGATGTTCAGCGCTCGTGTCAATTGGGAATCGAGGAGTTGTAGTGGTACTACAGATGTGGGCAGGATGTTTCTCCCTACGCATTCGAGCAAGCCATTATCGTCTTCTTTCGGAAGGATATTCTATCATTTCGGCTCAGTAGCTGTGTTTTCAATGGTTTCAAGGTTGCGCGCCAATTGCTATGATGTTCAGACATTGTTATCGCACCGTATTAGTGTAGTGGTAGGGTGCTTGTTCATGTGTCGAGGCAATGAATGACTTGAAAGGAGGTTTTTCTTAATGCATGATTCAAAGGTTCAACATTTTATTTCCAGCGGAGGAAAGGCAATCGGATTATGAATGTTCAGGTTTGGGATAATGGAGTAACGAGACTTGGTATTTTCGAACATGGTGGAATTCTTAATTGTGATGTGGTATCATCGTCCTTTTTGAACACGTTAAGGTTCGACGGTTTTATGTTCTTTATCAATTTGCATTCGGGGCAGGGTAGTGTGAAATGGTGTCGGAGAAGCGGTAGTGTAGCGATTTTGGAATCAAATGGGTATTTCTAATGTTGATGGCTCGAGAAGCATAATCTTCTATGAGGCTTGGAGTTGGTGGCAATTTATTAGCTCAAGTGTTACAGAGATGGATTTGGATTTGAGGCAACAATTAGGCAGCGAAGGACGAGGAAGGACACGTGGGAGGTGTTTTGCGATGGTTGAATTGCTAGAAGGTCAAGTATGAATTGCTATATTTGGCCATATCGATTCATGTTCAGGTTTTGGGAAGACTCAGAGTTATGCTTCTTGTGAGGGGTTATGTACAAGGAAACGAATTTTGTCGGGTGCTTCTTTGATAGGGTGTTCACGTGCTAGCAGCGCACTAGAGTTTGGCTTATATTCGGGGCCAAGTCAGAGTAGGTGGATCTCAATAATGGTCCTAGTAGGTTCACAATTAAAGTGCAGTGTCTAAGGATTTCGAGTCCGTGGTATGGTTAAATATCGAGCTTTTGCAGTGGATTATGAAAGGGGCTTGGAGTGTTCTATGTTATCATCGGTCTGCAGTGTAGCATTGGAGGAATGGGAGAATATAACTTCGGATTCGTACAGGAATTATCAGAATGGCTATACCAATTAAAGATGCAAATGTGCGCACAAGGAGGGTATGAATTATTTCATGGGCTTTGAGTCAACGTGGTCTCGTGAAGTAGGGTCACTCAGGATGAGTATGGATTGGGTTTGTTATATTTTGAATGGAGCTATTATTATTTCTAAGGCAAGTCCAGAGTAAATTAGAAGAAGTTGGTTCGGTTAGCAATGGTTGAATCGGCATGGTGGTGATAATGATCAGTTCCTTCAGCGTGTTAAGTTATGTAGGTGATTTGTGGCAGTACATGCGAGGCTTGACGGCTGCTGTAATTTGATTTATTTGGAGGTATTCGATTATAATGGCATATTATGTGTAGATGGATCCCGGAAGAGCTATGGTGGTTTAGACCACTACTCAACGATTGTATTTTCTGCGGTTGTGGGAATTCAGGCCCGTGTTGCGATGGTTCTCCTGAAATGAGTTAAGTGAAAAGTTTCTATATGATGGAGTGTTTATTCTATTAGTGGTTTAGGAGTTATGATGGAATTCTTGTACTCTCGCGTATTGGCATGTTAGCTGCAGTGAGCGGCATAGGAATTGGCAGTTGAGGATCAAGGTTGCGGTTCGGTGTTGAGAAGAATCTTACGAGCTTGGATGAGCAGGAAAGAATTCAGATGTTTAGAGTAAGCTGGTATTGTCTTTAGCGTCACCCGAGATCGGTGTCCTGTGTAAGAGGCTTTGTGTACTGGTTTGCGGATTCTCGATTCGCTTAACAGCATTGTATGGCCGGTGGTATAGATGTGCAGACTTTGTTACCTGGTGCGAAAGGTCGGGGGAACGTATCCCACAGGAAGATTGTATAAGTGTGACATGTAGTCACGTGATTGATTGAATATTGAAACCAAGTATGGAGATTATGGTACTATCACTAATGTGAGAGCTTAGGCCTGGGAGGCGCTCTATGCATTTGGTTGTGAACTGTGGATGTTTGTTCCGGATTGGACGACTGTTCTTATGAGTCATGAATAGAGTTGTTGTGGATCCTTGGAAGGTTATTAGCCCAGTGCAGTACAATCAGAATCAGCTTGAGGTCCGTGGATGGATCTAGATGTGAATGTGCGCTCTATATCACGCCGGATGTGTTCATTTCAGAATAGTGTTGCTTACAGAGGGGTCTTCGGGCCTTGGATGTTATTTCTATCATCAACTGTTCCGTGTAATCTATATTGTGCCATGTGGGTTGTGAGACGGTATGATTATTCACACTCGTATCGAGATCCCATGTAATTTATGGTGTTGTGAGAGCATGATGGCTCTCGAGATGCAGGTCATTTAATGCACCTTATTCCTGCTTGAGTTTTGTAACGTATGGCTCTATCAGTTTCCACAAGGATGATATTATACAGTTGGCATGCTTGTGGTCGACATTTGGGTATTTCGTAGGTATGAGCATTCTGGCTCGGTGGGTATTTCCTTATAGATTATTATGTTAGGATCGGGTGGCACGCCACGACGCGAATGTTGTTTGGATCGGGTGGCACGCTGCCACGGGTATCATGGTTGGATCGTGGTGCACGCCGCAACGGTATCATGTGTGGATAGGGTTGCACGCCACAATAGTGTGATGTTGAGTACATATCCCTATATCTATTCTTGTGTGTTTTGTTTCTCATTTTCTAAGGAAGGTTCATAACATATTTTCAGTTTTTTAATTAGTTACGTGGGTTGAGTAGTTCTTTCAAGAGTTCGTTTTCCTTATGTATCACATTCGTGTTTGTAGCTTGTTGGCGCATTGTGGCATCATAAGAGATCTTCATCACTGTTTGAGGTGGCTTATTACCGAGCAGCTTGTACTGGGTGAGACGGGATTTTTGTACCTGAAATTAGTGCAATCAGATTTATATAAGGTTTATTAAAGAGCAAATATCGTTATTCAGTTCAGAATGAGTTAATGGTCCTTAACAGGAGGAGAGGCCCCATTGATTATTGATTTGGCAAGTGATTATGAGTTTCTACAAATCTCTTCCAACGTGGCAGTAGTGCGAGAGTTGAAACATAGCTTATATATGTTATGAGGTATACTACGGGCTTTGGGTAAGTGGAAATCTCAGTTGTTGTTCTTGGGGGAGATTGCCCTAGGAAAATGAGTTATGGGGTGCATGGTGTGATTTCAGCAGAGGAGCATGGTCACATTGGGTCAGTGTCTGGTGATTAATAAGTGTTCGTGTGTTAGAATCTGGTATAGTGGAGAAACTCCGGATGTTGGAATTTGGCTCTAAACCTTGCTAGTTAAGGTAGCAGGAAGGATCTTCAGTCTAGCTTAAGCTAATGTGCTCAACTGGGTTGTGGTGGCATGGGTAGGTGTACGAGGTGTTAAAAAGTGATTTTGGACAACTCCGGAGCAGTTCTTAGAACGTTCGAGGACGAACGTATGTTTAAGTGGGAGAGAATGTAAGGACCCGACATATCGCTTTGAGCTCTAGCGCGTCGTTCAGAGGTTTGAGGCCTTGAGTAACTTCACTTCGGTTATTATGACTTGTACATGTGATCGGAATTGAATTTCGGGAAGTTCGGGGTTGAGTTGGAAAGCAAATTCTAATTTCGGAAGCTTTAAGTTGGAGGAATTGACTAAGGTTTGACTTTTGAGTAAACGACCTCGGAATCAGGATTTGAAGGTTCCAATAGGTTCGTGTGATGATTTTGGACTTGGGCGTATGTCCGTATCGGGTTTTGGATGACCCGGGAGCGTTTCGGCGCCTATTGTGAAAAGTTGGCATTTTGAAAGAATTTAATAAATTGGGTTGAAGTGTATTTTAATCTTATTGATGTCTGTTTGGAATTTTGAGCCTGGAAATAGCTCCGTATGGTGATTCTTGTCTTAGGAGCGCGTCCAAATGTGGATTTAGAGGTCCGTAGGTCATTATGGGGTCATTTGGCAAAAGTTGGAAGTTGGAGGTTTTTGGAAGTTTGACCAGAGTGGACTTTTTGATATCAGGATTGGATTCTGATTCCGGAAGTTGAAGTAGGTTCATAGTGTCAAATGTGACCAGTATGCAAAATTTGAGGTTAATCGGACGTGATTTGATAGGTTTCGACATCAGATGTGGAAGTTAGAAGTTCAATAGTTCATTAGGCTTGAATCGATGCGCAATTCGTAGTTTTGTTGTTATTTGGTATGATGTGAGGCCCCGAGAAGGTCCGTGTTATGTTATGGAGCGGGTCGGTGTAATTGGACGGGATCCTGGGGGCCTCGGGTGTGTTTCAGATGTATTTGGGTTGTATTGTGCTCTTATTTGATGTTTCAATGTCGTTTCTTTGGACATATGGGGTACCAAAACGACCTTTCATTTGTGATTTGGTTGAACCATTATATCCGTATCATAATTATGGAGTCATAACAGCAAGAATCACCGAATTCCGATGTCGTATGAGAGAGTTATGCTCATTTCCGTACCGGGAAACATTGTTGATTTCTGGTGCGGACTTTGTTCTTCGCGAACGCGAGGGAGGTCCCGTGAACGCGAAGAAGGAAATTTGGGACCAGTCAACGTGAAGAATTGCTCGTAGCGAACGCGAAGGTTTTCCCGCGAACGCGAAGAAGAAAAATCGCATGGACAGTGTTTTAAACCGAGAATTTCAGTATTTTGGGCATATCTTGAGTTCTAGAGTTCCGTTTGAGGTGATATTTGTGGCGTTGTTCTCATCTCAACAAGGGGGTAAATATCTGACCTTTATTTTGATATTTCTCCATGATGATTTCCGTTGGTTATTATTTTTATCCATGTTTGGATTGTAGAAATTGGGATTTTGAGCCCCAAAGTTGAGAAATGGTAAATTCTTGATTTGAGGGTCGATTCATGGACAAAATTGGATGATTTTCTGGATAAAGACCATATGAGTTATGAAAAATATTTATTTTTAAAAAATTTTGGAATCCAGGTACGTGGACCCGAGGGTTGACTTTATTGACTTTTCGAGCAGAGTTGGAAATTGTTATAAATTAATTTATTATGAGTATTAGAGTATATTTTAATTGTTTGCTCATTGCTTGACTATTTTTGGAGCGACGAGCACTGGTTTGAGGTGTTAGAGCAGTGTTGGAGCCGGTTATGAAACTTCCGAGCTAGGTAAGTCTTTTGTCTAACTCTATGAGGGGGAAACTACCCCTAGGTGTTGTAATTGATATGTATTACTTGTTGCTGGGACTACGGACACACGAGATGGCGAGAGTTTGTATGTATCTACGTTCATATTATTGTCCGGGTAGACTCAAGTTTACACCATGCTAAAATTAGGGGTGGTCATTTGGTACTTCGATTCGGTATTTAAAAATTTTGGTTCGGTATTTCGGTATTCGATTTATCAATTGTGTATACTAAATACCGTACCAAAGTATTTCGGTACGGTTCGATATTTCTTATTTTGGTTCGGTACGGTTTCGGTTTAAACCATTTTCTGCTTTATGGACCACAACAAAGGTATAGGTTTTGTCTGGTGTAGCTAGAGGAGTGTTCAGTTAGCAGAACGTTTAGTTTGTATTTTAATGCTTTTGGTAACTGTTAGAACCTTTGCTAGTATGGTTGATCCACTTTTTGCTTTTTCCTTTGCCTTTAAACCAGTGAAAATGAAAGTTTAAGCAGGTATTTTTATCAACTTTTTAAATTTTCCAAGGACGATCTTGATTTTTTCCTACTTGTATTTCGCAATTAATATAGTATTAGTTTTACTGCTATTATTATTACTCAATCACTACATTATTTAAATTTTGGTACTTGTTAAAAGATGAGTAATATTGTGTACTAGTCCTATTAAGGAAGACCAAACAACATGAGTACAAAAAAAAGATCTTAATATTTTCAAATACACTTAACTGTAGCAAGCATCAATTACTGTCTCAATTTATAAACTATTTCGGTATAACTATTTTGGTATACCGAAATATCAAAATATAAAAAAATTCAATACCGTATACCGTACCGAATTACCAAAATACCGAATTACTAAACAGATTGGGTAGTGCGCCTTTGCATTTCTATAAAATATTCTCATGGAAATCGTGCGTAATATCAGACAACCTATCTGGTGAGGTCCATTATATATATATATATATATATTCTCCGGTTGAGGAGGTAATTGCTAATTGAGAGCTTGAGTCTATTGTAGAGAGGAGGACCGTATCACGTATTTACACTTGTTTAATTTGTTTATTTACTTTGCCCCATATCTGTTTACTTCTTACTGTATCTGTCTTATTGGACCACTAGTAACTGTCGATGTCGACCACTCGTCACTACTTCTCTGGGGTTAGGCAAGATATTAACTAGGTACGCGTTGATTTACGTACTCATGCTACACTTGCTGTACATTTTTGTGCAGATACATATATGTCTGGTGATCTTTTGGGCGCAGAGGCACGGCTATTGTGGGGACTTACCGTGAGCTGCATTTCATGTTACGATCTGCAGCCTGCAGAGTCTCCATCAGAGTTATTTGTATTGTCCTGTCTAATTTGTATATCGAACAGATGTTGTATTTTATTTTATTTCCTAGTTGATGCTCATGCACTTGTGACACGGGTTTTGGGGGTGCTTATGGGTTGTCCTTTATTGCAGTTGTGAAAACATTATCAGTAACCCTGTAAATTCTATTTCTTACTATTTAATTGATGAAAATTATGATTTCAAAAATACTAAAATGAGTAATTAAGTTAAACATTCTTTGTTGGCTTGCCTGAGGGAGATGTTAGGTGCCATCATGACCTCTATGGATTTTGGGTCGTGACAGCTTGGTATCAGAGTGTTAGGTTCATTCAGATCTCACGAGTCATGAGCAAGTCTAGTAAAGTCTTGCGGATTGGTACGGAGACGTCAGTACTTATTTTTGAGAGGCTACAGGACTGTTAGGAGCACTTCCCTTTCTTGATTCCTCGTCGTGCGATTTGATTCCTTTGAGGCTTACTCATTCTTATACGATGTTCAGCGCTCGTGTCAATTGGGCATCGAGGAGTTGTAGTGGTACTACAGACGTGGGCGGGATGTTTCTCCTTACGGATTCGAGCAAGTCATTATCGTCTTCTTACGAAAGGATGTTCTATCACTTCGGCTCAGTAGCTGTGTTTTCAATGGTTTCAAGGCTACGCGCCAATTGCTATGATGTTTAGACGTTATTATCGCACCGTATTGGTGTAGTGGTAGGGTGCTTGTTTATGTGTCGAGGCAGTGAATGACTTGAAAGGAGGTTTTTCTCAATGCATGATTCAAAGGTTCATCATTTTATTTCCAGCGAAGGAAAGGCAATCGAACTATGAATGTTCAGGTTTGGGATAATGGAGTAACGGGACTTGGTATTTTCGAGCGTGGTGGAATTCTCAATTGTGATGTGGTGTCATCGTCCTTGTTGAACACGTTAAGGTTCGCCGGTGTTATGTTCTTCATCAATTTGCATTCGGGGCAGGTTAGTGTGAAATGGTGTCGGAGAAACGGTTGTCAGAGATAGCGGAGTGTAGCTATTTCGGAATCAAATGGGTATTTCTAATGTTGATGACTCAAGAAGGATGATCTTCTACGAGGCTTGGAGTTGGTGGCAATTTATTAGCTCAAGTGTTACAGAGATGGATTCGGATTTGAGGCAACAATTGGGTAGCGAAGGATGAGTAAGGACATATGGGAGGTGTTTTGCGGTGGTTGAATTGCTAGAAGGTAAAGTATGAAAAGCAGAAGTCAAGGAGTTGCTTAAAGGAGAGGGTTTAACGAAAGTGAGAGAGTGGCAGAGTAGCATATGGGTTCTGGTGTAGGATAGCCACACGCCTTGAGGGAAGTTTAGAGCAATTTGGGAATCGTGATGGACAGTGATTAGGACCACGGATTTTATTTGGATGCAACATGACTTTGAGATTTTAATGTATTATTGGACTTTCGGTTGATGTCAATGGAGAAGAAGGAATCTTGTGGGTTCCAGGGTTATGTAATTCTCTTCAAGCTAAGTGGGGGATCCCAACCGTCTATGATTGGATTTCGTGGTTGTCTACTTGTGAGGTTTCTGGCTATTGGAGTATTGGTAGGCTATTACGACTAACAAAAGAAAACATCAGTGGTAATTCGAGCAAAGTATTTGAGGAATGTGTGCTATATTTGGCCTTATCGGTTCATGTTCAGGTTTTGGGAAGACTCATAGTTATGCTTCTTGTGGGGGTTATGTACAAGGAAGCGAATTTTATCGGGTGCTTCTTTGATAGGGTGTTCACATGCTAGCAGCGCACTAGAGTTTGGATTATATTCGGGGCCATGTTAGAGTGGGTGGATCTCAACAATGGTCCTAGTAGGTTCAAACTTAAAGTGCGGTGCCTAAGGATTTCGAGTCCGTGGTATGGTTAAGTATCGAGCTTTTGCAGTGGATTATGAAAGGGGCTTGGAGTGTTCTATGTTATCATCGGTCTGCAGTGTAGCATTGGAGGAATGGGAGAATATAACTTCGGATTCGTAGAGGAATTATCAGAATGGCTATACCAGTTAAAGATGCAAATGTGCGCACAAGGAGGGTATGAATTAGTTCATGGGCTTTGAGTCAACGTGGTCTCGTGAAGTAGGGTCACTCAGGATGAGTATGGATTGGGTTTGTTATATTTTGAATGGAGCTATTATTATTTCAAAGGCAAGTCCAGAGTAAATTAGAAGAAGTTGGTTCGGTTAGAAATGGTTGAATCAGCATGATGGTGGCAATGATCAGTTCCTTCAGCGTGTTAAGTTATGAAGGTGATTTGTGGCGGTACATGCGAGGCTTGACGGCCATTGTAATTTGATTTATTTGGAGGTATTCAATTATAATGGCATGTTATGTGTAGATGGATCCCGGAAGAGTTATGGTAGTTTAGACCACTACTCAAGGATTGTATTTTCTGCGGTTATGGGAATTCAGTCGCGTGTTGCAATGGTTCTCCTGAAATGAGTTAAGTGAAAGGTTTCTATATGATAGAGTGTTTATTCTATTAGTAGTTCAGGAGATATGATGGAATTCTTGTACTCTCGCATATTGGCATGTTAGGTACAGTGAGCGGCATGGGAATTGGAAGTTGAGGATCAAGGTTGCGGTTCGATGTATACAAGAATGTTACGAGCTTGGATGAGTAGGAAAGAATTCAAATGTTTAGAGTAAGCTGGTATTGTCTTTAGCGTCACCTGAGATCGGTGTCCTGTGTAAAAGGCTTTGAGTAGTAATTTGCGGATTCTCGATTAGCTTTACAGCATTATATGCCTGGTGGTATGGATGTGCAGACTTTGTTACCTGGTGCGAAAGGTTATAAGTGTGACATGTAGCCACTTGATTGATTGAAGATTGAACCCAAGTATGGAGATTATGGTACTATCGCTAATGTGAGAGCTTAGGCCTAGGAGGCTCTCTATTTATTTGGTTGTGAACTGTGGAAGTTTGTTCCAGATTGGACGGTTGTTCTTATGTGTCATGAATAGAGTTGTTGTGGATCCTTGGAAGGTTATTAGCCCAGTGCGGTACATTCAGAATCGGCTTGAGGTCCGTGGATGGATTTATATGTGAATGTGTGCTCTATATCAGGCCGGATGTGTTCATTTCAGCATAGTGTTGCTTACGGAGGGGTCTTCGGGCCTTGAATGTTATTTTTGTCGTCATCTATTCCATGTAATCTCTATTATGCCATGTGGGTTGTGAGACGGTATGATTATTCACACTCGTATCGAGATCCCATGTAGTTTGTGGTGTTGTGAGATCAGGATGGCTCTCGAGATGCAGGCCATTTATTGCATCTTAGTCGTGCTTGAATTTTGTAACGTATGGCGCTATCTGTCTCCCCAGGGATGATATTATACATTTGGCATACTTGTGGTCGACATTCGGGTATTTCGTAGGTATGAGCATTCTGGCTCGGTAGGTATTTCCTTATAGCTTATTATGTTAGGATCGGGTGGCACGCCGCCACAGGTATGTTGTTTGGATCGGGTGGCATGCCGCCACGGGTATGTTGTTTGGATCGGGTGGCACGCCGCCATGGGTATCATGGTTGGATCGAGTTGCACGCCGCAACGGTATCATGTGTGGATCGGGTTGCACGCCGCAACAGTGTGATGTTTAGTACATTTCCCTATATCTATTCTTGTGTGTTTTGTTTCTCATTTTCTGAAGAAGGTTCATAACATCTTTTCGGTTATTTAATTAGTTATGTGGGTTGAGTGGTTCTTTCCATAGTTCGTTTTCCTTATTTATCACATTTGAGTTTGTAGCTTGTTGGTGCATTTTGGCATCATAAGAGATCTTCGTAAATGTTTGAGGTGGCTTATTACCGAGAAGCTTGTACTGGGTGAGACGAGATATTTGGACCTGCAATTAGTGCAATCAGATTTATATAAGGTATGTTAAAGAGCAAATATCGTTATTCAGTTCAGAATGAGTTAATGGTCCTTAACAGGAGGAGAGGCTCCATTGATTTTTGATTTGGCAGGTGATTATGATTTTCTACAGATCTCTTCCGTCGTGGCAGTAGTGCGAGAGTTGAAACAGGGCTTATATATGTTATGAGGTGTTGACTCAGTAGAAATCTCAGTTGTTGTGCTTGGGGGAGCTTGCCCTAGGCAAATGAGTTATGGGGTGTATGGTGTGATTTCAATAGAGGAGCATGGTCACGTTGGGTTCAGTGTCTGGTGATTAATACGGTGTTCATGTGTTAGAATCTAGTATCGTGGAGAAACCCCGGATGCTGGAATTTGGCTCTAAACCTAGCTAGTTAAGGTAGTAGGAAGGATCTTCAGTCTGGCTCGAGCTAATGCGATCAACTGGGTTGTGGTGGCACGGGTAGGTATACGAGGTGCTAAACAGTGATTTTGGACAACTCCAGAGCAGTTTTTAGCATGTTCGAGGACGAACGTATGTTTAAGTGGGAGAGAATGTAACGACTCGACCGGTCGTTTTGAGATCTAACACGTCGTTCAACGGTTTGAGGCCTTGAGTAACTTCACTTTAGGTATTATGACTTGTACATGTGATCGGAATTGAATTTCGGGAAGTTCGGAGTTGATTTGAAAAGAAAATTCTAATTTCGGAAGTTTTAAGTTGAAGGAATTGACTAAAGTTTGACTTTTGAATAAACGACCTCGGAATCAGGATTTGAAGGTTCCAACAGGTTCGTATGATGATTTTGGACTTGGGCGTATGTACGGATCGGATTTTGGATGACCCGGGAGCGTTTCGGCGCCTATTGTCAAAAGTTGGCATTTTGGAAGAATTTCATAAATTTGGATTGAAGTATATTTTAATGTTATCGATGTCTGTTTAGAATTCCGAGCCTGGGAATATCTCCATATGGTGATTTTTGTATTAGGAGCGCATCCGGATATGGATTTGGAGGTCCGTAGGTCATTTTGGGGTCATTTGGCAAAAGTAGGAAGTTGGAAGTTTGACCGGGAGTGAACTTTTTGATATCAGGGTCGGATTCCAATTCTGAAAGTTGGAGTAGGTTTGTAATGTCAAATGTGACTTGTATGCAAAATTTAAAGTTAATCGGACGTGATTTGATAGGTTTCGGCTCAAATGTGAAAGTTAGAAGTTTAATAGTTCATTAGGATTGAATCGATGCACAATTCTTAGTTTTGCATTTATTTGGTATGATTTGAGGCCCCGAGCAGGTCCGTGTTATGTTATGGAGCGGGTCGATGTGATTGGACGGGATCCCGGGGGCCTCTGGTGTGTTTCGGATGTGTTTGGGTTGTATCGTGCTCTTATTTGATATTTCAACGTCGTTGCTTTGGACATAAAGGGTACCATATTGAGAAAATAACCTTTCTTTGTGATTGGATTGAACCATTAGGTCTGTATCGTAATTATGGAGTCATAGCAACAAGAATCACTAATATCTGATGTCGTATGAGAGAGTTATGCCCATTTCCGTACCGGGAAAGATTGTTGGTTTCTGGTACGGACTTTGTTCTTCGCGAACGTGAAGAAGGAAATTGGGGTTGACCGGTCAACGCGAAAAATTGCTCTTCGCGAACACGAAGGTTTTCCCGCGAACGCGAAGAAGAAAAATCGCCTGGACAGTGTTTTAAACCGAGAATTTTAGTATTTTGGGCATATCTTGAGTTCTAAAGCTCCGTTTGAGGTGACTTTTGCGGCGTTGTTCTCGTCTCAACAAGGGGGTAAATATATGACCTTTATTTTGATGTTTTTCTCGTCCAAAGTTGAGAAATGGTAAATCCTTGATTTGAGGGTCGATTCATGGACGAAATTGGATGATTTTCTAGATATAGACCATATAAGTTATGGATAATATTTATTTTTAAATCTTTTTGAAATACGGGCACGTGGGCCCAATGGTTGACTTTATTGACTTTTCGAGCGGAGTTGAGAATTCTTATAAATTAATTTATTATGAGTATTAGAGTATATTTTAATTGTTTGCACATTTCTTTACTAGTTTTGGAGCGACGAGCATCGGTTTGAGGTGTTAGAGCGACGTTGGAGCCGGTTATGGAACTTCGGAGCGAGGTAAGTCTCTTATCTAACTCTATGAAGGGGGAAACTACCCCTAGGTATTGTAATTTATATGTGTTACTTGTTGCGGGGGCTACGTATACACGAGGTGACGAGAGTTTGTAAGTAGCTACGTTCATGTTATTTTCCGGGTAGACTCAGGTTCACGCTATGCTATAATTGTACTATTTGGGTTATCTCTTGCTTATTAAATTCTTTTACTTTGCATTACTACTTGAAACTAGACGAAAGTCGAGTGATAGACTTGCTATTGTAGAGATTTGATGAGTTTTATGATTAGCCGCAGAATAATTTTACTCCTCTTATGAATTTCTAGAGGGGGAATATATATCTGGTGAGGTACATTATATATATATGCTCCGGTTGAGGAGGTAATTGCTAATTGAGATCTTGAATCTATTGTAGAGAAGAGGACCATATCACGTATTTACACTTGTTTAATACATTTATTTACTCTGCCCCATATCTGTTTACTTCTTACTGTATCTGTCTTATTGGCCCACTAGTAAGTGTCGATATCAACCACTCGTCACTACTTCTTTGGGGTTAGGCCAGATATTTACTGGGTACGCATTGATTTACGTACTCATGCTACACTTACTGCATATTTTTGTACAGGTACATATATGTCTGGTTATCTTTTGGGCGCAGAAGCGCGGCTATTACGGGGACTTATCATGAGCTACATTTCATGTTACGATCCGCAGCCTACAGAGTCTCCCTCAGAGTTATTTGTATTGTCCTGTCCAATTTGTATCTCAGACAGATGTTGTATTTTATTTTATTTCCTAGTTGATACTCATGCACTTGTGACACTGGGTTTTAGGGGTGCTTATGGGTTGTCCTTTATTGTAGTTGTGAAAACATTATCAGTAACCCTATAAATTATATTTCTTACTATTTAATTGATGAAAATTATGATTTTAAAATACTAAAATGAGTAATTAAATTAAACATTCATTGTTGGTTTGCCTGACAGCGATGTTAGGTGCCATCACGACCTCTAGTGAATTTTGGGTCGTGACAATTGTGGTCCCTTTGATAACAATTATAAGGAACAAGAAATTCGTCATCAGAAAACTCCGCCCAAGACTCCTCAATTGAATGGTTTGGCAGAGAGGATGAATAGAACTCTAGTTGAGAGAGTTAGATACTTGTTTTCAGAGGCTAAACTTCCAAATACATTTTGAGCGGAAGCACTAAACACCGTTGCCTATGTTATTAATTTATCTCCTGCTGTTGCTTTGGATGGTGATGTCCCATACAGAGTTTGGTTTGCCAAAGATGTTTCTTATCATCACCTGAGAGTTTTTTGGGTGTAAAGCTTGTGTGCATGTTCCTAAAGATGAGAGATCGAAACTTGATGTCAAAACTAAGCAGTGCATCTTTATCGGTTATGGTCAAGATGGGTTTGGGAATCATTTTTATGATCCAGTTGACAATAAACTTATTAGAAGTGATGATGCAATATTCTTTGAAGACTAGATTATTAAATATATTGACAAAGCTGAGAAGATAGATTCTCAGAGTAATAAGAGCTTAGTTGTTATTGATCTAGTTTTTGTTGCCAAGGCACATATTGCACATGAAGGAACCCAAAAAAATAATGAAGATAGTGATCTAGATCAAAATGATCATCATGGTGTAGATTTTATGGATGCTCCAGTTGATGATAATTTAGTCAAAACACTTGTTTGGCCTTTGGCACATCCCTTTGTTTTGCTGCAGATATTTTTCGACCAGCCAATTTTATATCGCGTTTTCTGATTCGTTAACCGTTATATTGGGCTGACATTTTGATTGAGTGTTCTTAACATCGTGATCTTTAATGTAAACGGTGGAGATCGGATTTGGAGGCTTGTAGCATCTGATATCGACCCAAATAGCAGCTCTAATTTTGTAGCTTCTCCTCTTTCTTCAATTGATTTGTCGTTGCTCTTGTCGCTATTGTTGCTCCGTGTTTGGCACTTGTTGTGTAGCCAATTTGGAGAACTTTTGCAACCCTCTTATTATTATAGTGGATCTTTTTGGATTTTTGTGATCCCGTGGTTTTTACCTTCGATTTGAAGGATTTTTCACGTTAAATTTTGATGTTCTTTATCTTTTTTATTTTTGGGTTTACCTCTTCCTCGACATAATAAGTACGTGGGTGTAATGTATTGTGTTGAACTCTATATTTGCGCAAAATTTCCTAAATAAAAATTATTCCGATGTATAAATTAAATAAAATACTTTTATTTTGCTAGAGTCAATTTAGTATCGTACACTTTGAGAAAATGAGAATAAGACCTTTAGAGTGAAATAGCGACACCTCCTTCAAGAATTGTCTTTGCAATACTTACCTGTATTGTGGACGTGGTCGTAAATATTACATTAAATTTTTTCTTTGTATATGATCACGTTCAACTTTAATCCTAAAAAAGATAAGCGATCATTAAAAATATATCAGGTTCAAGAGTCTGCAGTTGAATTTCACAAAAAACTAAAGCTTAATTATAACAAATATTAAAGCAATGAGAATAAGCAACTAAAGAGACTAAGATATATTCAAGAGTAAAAATCTAGGATAATAATTTTCTCTACTATTGGGATGAATGTATTCAAGAGTAAAAAACTTTGATAATAATTTTCTCAACTATCGGGATGAATGTCTAAAGTGTTCAAATATCTCTTAATCAAGAGCATTAATTTTCTAGAACTATTCTCTCGAATTAATTCTAACTAGCAATTCAATCGACTCACCCAGATCACGTTAAATCATTATTATTGAAAATAAAGATTTATAAGCCCTCATTGCATTAACATTAACACCACCCCCACCACCCAAAAATAAGGAGTAATAACAAGTGTTGGAGCTATAGCCAGTAACTGAGTCTTCCGTTCCCAGAAATCCATCTGCTCAAAGAATCTAACGTATTATTATTATTGATCTCCTACATAAAATTATGGCCTCGATCGCGGCCAAGAATATATGAAAATTTTGAACAAACGAAAAATCTTATGAGAATACGTCAGATTACTGTCTGAAATTTTGTAAGTTAATGCAAATGTTAAACCACAATCTAATATTTTTTTAGCAAACTGAAAATTATATGAACAATATTAGACTCGAGTCTAACATTAACCGAAAGGGATAATATTCCTAGTTATATTTGCATAAGTTTTTAAATAGGGACAAAATCTAAAGAGTAACCTAAAAAAAGAGACATTTGCGTAAATCAGCCTAAGAAAATTGAACTTGTCATGTTCCCAGAGTGGTCCATTTTCATGAAAAAATAAGTGACCTTTGCTTGGAACATACATAAAGTTGGAGCTGCCACACCAGCAGGGGATGTCCTCAATTAAGATTCTTTATTTTTAGATGGCTGAGTTTGAATCATTCCCTTTCAACCAAACGATAGGTATGAATAAGAATGAAGTTGACTGGCTAACAAACCATTCATCCCAAGAAAAGAAAGAAAGAAAAAAGAGGAAGAAGAAATTAAGTGAACTAATCTTAGTTGGACAGAAAGAATTGAGGTTGCAATTAGCAAAAAGGTGTGAACATTTATTCACCTGTTCTTATTTTCCCTTGCATTTTCCTAATCTAACTGTTTTGTGATAATGTTTTACCTTTTAACACTTCATAAAAGACAACCACACTACCCTAAACCAAGAGTCTATACTAGCTAGCATTGTTAAACCAAGAAGTTGACCCTATATATTATATCTTGAAAAAGTTTTATTTAGATAACCTTCATCCATTAATGTATACTGTAATCTGGGTATACTTTACAATTTTTTGAATTTGAATATCTATAGGTAAATGATAATTTAATAAAAATAGGAATTGCTTGATTCTTTTAATGTTTTGCATACAACTAACTGAGAATAAGGTGTAGCTAGGTTGGTCCTTATCTTTTTCAAGGCCATGCATATATGATATTGATATATGCTCCTTTTTATTCCTTTTTTTTTTTCTTTATCTGAATAAAGTTAAGATTCACAACGAGACGATCCAGTCAAAGTGACATTTCCATTAAATATGTTCCTCATCCTTTTGTTTCTTTCATTTGTGTACACAATGATCTTCAATCAACTAATTTTATTGTAATAGCTTCTCAAAGTATTTCTATAAAATGCTAAACCTTTAAATTACCATCTCATACGTGGTGCATAAAAGTTCGAAAAAGGAAAACAATCAAATAAACATACATAGCAATATATTAAAGTTCTTAGGCCAACAGATGTATCATTACTCATTATTATTGTTTCAATTTAGTTATCACAAACTTTTTGTTGTTTTTCCTGTGATTACAAAATTGATTAGCTCTGGAAGCTTAATAAAACGAAAAGCTGAGTATAGTGATCATAGCTTATTGAATTAACTTCTATATTGTGTCCTCTTAATTTCTAGCCTTTATAATTTTCACCCGATGTTTACTGCAGGAAATTAAATAGAAAATTAATATAGCTTGCATTTCAGGTACAAAATTGTCGCTTTCAAAATGAAAGTAAAAGGTATTATGAGGATATCATTTTTTGTAAAACAAACAACTCACTATATCTGAAAGTAACTAGGCTTCTTTGCCTAAATTGCTGTAGGTTGCTTCAACTTACATTTTCTCACAATGATACTGTTTAAACAAAAATGACACACGAGCTCCTTTCGTTTCTTTTTCTTGTTTATTCGTTCTCCAAATGAATTATGGATATCATTTTTGTGAAAAAACAGCTTAACTACTATTTCTGAAAGTAATTAGGACTCCTTGCTGAAAATGTTGTACATTGATTTCAATTTTTATTTTCTGAAAACGATAATGTTCAAACAGTAATGACTTTGGAATACTCCCTTTTCCTGTATTGCTCCCTTTATTGCAGTTTGTTAATTGGTACAGTTTTTCTTTTTAGTTTGACGTCGTAAAGAGAATGACATTTTTCGCTATTTGGGAACTTTTTAGTCTCAACATTTATATTTTACTCAAAATGACATGACTTGTTGGGACTCGCTTGATATCAAAGTTCAAATTTAAATGTTATATGCTGCAGAAAAATTTAGACAAGGTGGGTTGCTCTGATGGTAAGCACCCTCCACTTCCAACCAAGAGGTTGTGAGTTCGAGTCACCCCAAGAGCAAGGTGGGGAGTTCTTGGAGGGAAGGATGCCGAGGGTCATTTGGAAACAGCCTCTCTA
>AWOL01S0003400.1:53241-63847 GCA_000715115.1 Nicotiana otophora
TTTAAAAGAATACTTTTGATACTTTGCATATATTTTGCTCGTATAAGTGCTAAACATCTTCGTTATTTCTTAAACTTCATGTAATAGACGGTTCAATCATCATATATACGATGGAGAGAATGAACACCATTTTTGTTGTTGCAACTATATATATATACGGTTTAAGAGAACAACGTAGAGTAATACATATATAAAGTAATTTTCACTTTGTGTAACAAAAAGGTTTCCCATCAGATGCAGATTAACGATGAGAATGTTCTGGTTTTCTCACTCGAGTCCAAATCAAGAAAAAGATGACAAAAGGCATAGAGGATCAGAAAAAGACTAGCGATGATCCTAAAGGAGGTATACGTAACAGTGCTATATACCATATATGGTTACATTACATCCTTAACCGAAGGTTCTGAAAAAGCCCAGACATTGCAGTCAGTCACATCTATGCAATGACAAAGTTAGAAATTCTAACAAAGGTATTAAAATTTTAAAGAAGGAAGCACATGGTATTTAAATTTAGCGTCCTAAAATAATTTTTGATTCACCTGTCACGCTGCACTAAAAAGTTCCTTAATTATATCAAAGGACCTTAACAATTATATATGTATAATATAATATTGTTTATTTGCACAATATAGTTGTTCGGCTAAAAGAACTCAATTGAAGTCTCGTAGCAACATGCCTCCCCTTAGCTACAATGATCTCAGGGGAGGACCACGGTGGCACCGCTACTACGATAATAGACTGACCAACGGGATTTATGATGTTAACTGAATTCTTTTAGTCTAAAAATTATACTATGCAAATAAGGTAAATATAATTATTTTTGTGTATATAGAAATCGTTAAATCCCTTTGATATATAAGGAATTTTTTAGTACTTGTCATGACCCGGTGTACGGCGCGTAGCATTCCCTAATCCGATGAATTTTGTCAATTATATTCGTCAGATTGATGTTTTTCATTTATTGTCATCAAATGATGCTTTATGAACAAAGCAAATTTTCAGGGTCATTATTCTGATAATGACTTTGGACTGATGAAAATTTAAGACAATATAGGCGAAAGATGACTTCAGCAAGGTCACTAATTAAAGATTGGGACTCGTACTCAGTTCTGCCAAAAGAATGTAGCTCAAGTAGATAATGCCAAATGTATAATTAAGCGATTGTCGTACCTTTCGCTCGTATTATTCGAATTTGGTTTATGGCAATTAAAAACTTGAAATTCATGGTCTTGCAATGATCACAATATATAAGAATATCCAATATTGAATGGGGATGCTTATTATATAAAGTATACTTTACGAAAATTTTTTACATCTACTCTGGTTTCAAATTATCAGCAGGGGCGTACGTGATTCGGGTTGGTTCGATTTTTATCAAAACCATATCAAACCAATTATATCGGTTTGGATTTATTTAATTTTACTTTTTTAAATTTATAGAAAAAGCTTTTATAAGTTAATAAATTTTTAATAAAACTTGAAAAAACTAACAAACATATGATCTATTAAGATATTCTTATGAGAATTTTTTTAGTACCACGTGATAGTTATTTTCGTAGTTTTCTAACAAAAAATTTTCATTGATGTACGCTTTCAAGGTTAACCGAATTTAATAATTAAACATAAAAATCAATATGAAACTAAAATAATGATATGTTCTATTAAATTTTAAAATTATCGAAATGCCATTTCAAATTCGAAAAATATATAAGAATTTAACAGATCTTGACATATGAATATGAAAGAATAAAGAGATTAATACATTTCAATATAACACTTGATAAGAAAGAGATGAGACAACCCATTATTTAAAGTAAATAAAATGAAATGCACTAATAGTTCTATCTAAATATTACATCTCATGAGAGGATCCCAAACATTTATAGATATTTTTTAAAGAAAATACTATATAAATCTTAAAGTATAAATAAAAATTATATATTTATATGCCGGTTCTGTTTGGATTTTTTTTACTCAATACCAAACCTAATCGCTTTTTTTTAACCGATTCGGTTTGACTTTTCGATTTGGTGCGATTTTTCGATTCGATTTGAACACCCCTAATTGTCAGTAATACTTTCTTGTGTTATTCTATCAAAACAGAAAAAGATAAAACGAAAAACAAAAATAACTTTATCTTAAAATGATTTTGAAAAGATCAATTAAAGTTTTATTAGACGGTTTAGATGTTTATACAATTGCGTTACATGAAAGCCAAATGCGGTGTTAATTTTGTACACCATCAATGGATAACTGTAACGATCCAACCGGTCGTTTTGAGTATTTTAGTCTCGTTCCCCTATTTATTGCCTCATCTATGTTATATATATTATGGTTATGTGACTTGCCGGGGTGGTTGGTTCGGTTTCGGGTGAGTTTGGGAGTGAACTGGGATACTTAGCCCCAAAGTTAGAAGCTTAAGTTGAAAGAGTTGACCGGAGTTTGACTTTTGTGTAGACGACTTCGNGAATTTTTACATCTACTCTGGTTTCAAATTATAGTAGGGGTGTACGTGAATCGGGTTGGTTCGATTTTTATCAAAACTATATCAAACCAATTATATCGGTTTGGATTTGTTTAATTTTACTTTTTTAAATTTATAGAAAAAGCTTTTATAAGTGAATAAATTTTTAATAAAACTTGAAAAAACTAACAAACATATGATCTATTAAGATATTCTTATGAGAACACTTTTAGTAACACGTGATAGTTATTTTCTTAGTTTTCTAATAAAAAATTTTCATTGATGTACGCTTTCAAGGTTAACCGAATTTAATAATTAAACATAAAAATCAATATGAAACCAAAATAATGATATGTTCTATTAAATTTTAAAATTATCGAAATGCCATTTCAAATTCGAAAAATATATAAGAATTTAACAGATCTTGACATATGAATATGAAAGAATAAAGAGATAGATACATTTCATATAACACTTGATAAGAAAGAGATGAGACAACCCATTATTTAAAGTAAATAAAATGAAATGCACTAATAGTTCTATTAAATATTACATCTCATGAGAGGATCCCAAATATTTTTAAATATTTTTTAAAGAAAATTCTATATAAATCTTAAAGTATAAATAAAAATTATATATTTATATGCCGGTTCTGTTTGGATTTCTTTTACTCAATACCAAATCTAATCGCTTTTTTTTAACCGATTCAGTTTGATTTTTCGATTTGGTGCGATTTTTCGATTCGATTTGAACACCCCTAATTGTCAGTAATACTTTCTTGTGTTATTCTATCAAAATAGAAAAAGATAAAACGAAAAACAAAAATAACTTTATCTTTAAAATGATTTTGAAAAGATCAATTAAAGTTTTATTAGACGGTTTAGATGTTTATACAATTGCATTACATGAAAGCCAAATGCGGTGTTAATTTTGTACACCATCAATGGATAACTGTAACGATTCAGCCGGTCGTTTTGAGTATTTTAGTCTCGTTCCCCTATTTATTGCCTCATCTATGTTATATATTATGGTTATGTGACTTGCCGAGGTGGTTGGTTCAGTTTGGGTGAGTTTGGGAGTGAACTGGGATACTTAGTCCCAAAGTTAGAAGCTTAAGTTGAAAGAGTTGACCGGAGTTTGACTTTTGTGTAGACGACTTCGGAATTGAATTTTGATAGTTCTGATAGTTTCGTATGGTGATTTTGGACTTAGGCGTATGTCCGGATATAGATTTGAAGGTCTGTCGGTCGTTTTGACTTGAATTGGCGAAAGTTAAAAAGTTGAAGGTTTGGAAGGTTGAGAAGTTTGACCGAGAGTTGACTTTATTAATATCGGGTCCGAATTTTAGTTCCGGAAGTGTGAATAGATCTGTTGTGTTATNTATATCGGGTCTGGATTTTAGTTCGAGAAGTGGGAATAGGTCTGTTGTGTTATTTGTGACTTGTGAGCAAAATTTAAGGTCATTTGGAGTTGGTTTGGTATGTTTCGGCATTAGTTTTAGAAGCTAGAAGTTCATTAGTCTTGTATCGATGTGTGATTCGTGATTTTGGTATTGTTTGATATGATTTGAGGCTTCGAGCAAGTTCGTATCGTGATTTAGGATTTGTTGGTATGTTCGGACGGGGTCCCGGGAGGTCCGGGTGTGTTTCGAATTGAGTTCGGACCATTTGTTCTTGAACTGAGATTGCTGGTTTTCTATGTTTCTGGTTTCCTTCACTGCGTTCGCGAAGGTTTACCCGTGATCGCGTAGAGTCCTTGTTGGCATATGGGAATTTGCTCTTCGCGGTCATATAAATGAGGACGCGTTCGCGGAAGGTTGGAATGTTGTGCACTGGGAACACGATTAAGGAACCACGATCACGTAGAAGGAAGGAAAGTCTGTGGGAAGACACGTGTTGTTCATCGTGTTCGCTTGGCCTTGACCGCGATCGCGTAGCCTAAGGATGACTGGTCCTCGCATTTGCGACTGTGATCACGCGATCACGTAAGAGACTTTTGTGAGGTGAGAGAATTTATTCTCCGCGATCGCATAGACTAAGAACTAGGCAGCAGATATTTAATTTCCAAATCGATGGTTTTGTTCTATTTTTCATCTTTTGAGATAGAGACCTCAGTTTTAGGTGATTTTGGAAGAGATTTTCAAGGAGTTGATAGGGTAAGTGATTTTGACTCAAATTTGATTATTATACATGAATCCATCATTATTTTTACTATTTAATTAGTGTTTTGAGTTGGAAAAAATAGAAAAAATTGCGAAAACTTCCTAAGCTATATTTTGAGGATTTGAAGGTCAAATTGAATAATTTTAGTATGGTTGGACTCGTTATTGAATGAGTATTCGGATTTTATAAGTTTGGTCGGGTTCCGAGACGCAAGCCCGGGGTAGACTTTTTGATTTTCTTTAAAGATTGTAACTTTATTATCCGAAATAGTTTCCTATGGTTTGTATTTATGGTATAAAGCTGTTATGGCTAGATTCGAGCCGTTCAGAGTTGGATATTCACAGAAAAGGCTTACTAGTGGATTAAGTTAGCTTGTTTGAGGTAAGTAACTTGCCTAACTTTATGAGGGGGACTTATTCCTTAGGATTAGAGTTGCTTTGTGTCATTTATGGTACGTGAAAGTTGTGTATGCAAGGTGACAAGTGGATATAGGGGCTATATGTGTAACTGACTGGTTTAAGCTATTTAGATTCTTTTCATGCCTTTAATCGAATTGTCATAACATGTTATATCCATCATCATTAATCTATCCTTACATGCTTTATTTGGCATTCTTAATACTTGTCCCATCTCTTATTTGTTATTTGCCCTTACATGCTTAGTTGAAGTTATTGTTTCCTTATTTCCTTGTTAATTATTTAACTGTTGAGTTACCTTACTTGAAGTTGTTATTTTTTGGAATATCTTATTGTTGAGTTTTGGTGTTGAAGTTGTAAAAGTCGTGATCACATTGAGGCAAAGTGTAAATTATTGAAATACCATTCTTGTTGAACTATTCACTTTCAGTTGCTATTGTTGAGACTCTTGTACACATTGTGGTTGAGTCATGTGCTATATGTGGTGAAAATATTGATATTGTTGATTCTTTTTGGCAAGTTGTGGCATTTGGGAACTTGAGGTGCGAGTTGTGATATGTTGTGATATTAATACAAATGCGGTGGTATAAGGCTAGAGGTTGATACGCATGCGGTGAGATAAGGTGGTCTTGATATGCGTGTTGCTAGTAGGGAAACTACTTGAAGCCACGCGGTGTGATAAGGTGGGCTAAAACACGAGTAACTATTTCGAAAAAAATAATTTTCAAAACTAAATGTAAGGCTCACACGGTGATATAAGGAAAGATTGTGATTGTGATTGTGAAATAAAATTACGAGGCGGTACCTCGGTTGTGATTCTTGTTGTTATCTCTCATTTACCTCACTCGTATTTGTCAACATTGTTTCCTTGATGTTATTATTATGTGTTACTTCCTTGTTGCATTTATTATTTTAAATTCAGTTGCAGTCTATCTTGTTGTGTTTCCTTATTGCCTCATTTTCCTCGTTTACATTCTTAGACTGTATTATACTTGTTCAATTTCTTATTCTTATCCTAGTAGGTGTCCTAACATCGTCATTACTCTACTAAGGTTAGGCTTGATACTTACTGGATACCATTGTGGTGTACTCATACTACGCTTCCGTCCATTATTTTGTGCAGATCCAGGTACCTCATACCAGGCTAAGCACCGGTGAGTAGAGCTTCCAGATCGGAGACTTCAGGGTATACCTGCCGGCGTTCGCAGGCCTCGGAGTCACCCTTTGTCCTTGTTTCTATTGCATACTCTTTATTTAGATAGCGATATATTAGGGATGTTTCAGTATACTCGTGTAGAGCTCATAACTCTGTCTTATCAGATTTTGGGAGTTATGGTCAGCTGTATTGTGGAGTTCTATTATGATAGCTGGTTGGTTTAAATTTGGAGTTATATTATTATTTCCGTTATTTCTTCATGAATATTAGGCTTACCTAGTCTTACATGTCAGGTGTCATCACGACATCCTACGATGATTGGGGTCGTGACAACAACTAAAGCTTAAATTCATAGACAAATTGCATAAACAACTCAGTAACATTTAAGAAGTATAATAACAGCATAAATACTCCGAAATTATAATGATCACGTGATTTTAATTCTATCAAACAAAAGGGAAGGAATATTAATATGGATAAGCAGATAAGTGTATATGGAAGAATTCCAAGGATGAGACAAAAAGGAAATTGAGGAAGACGAAAAGAAAAGTTCGGCTGGATCCTACTTTTCGACGGAAATGATTAAATTATTCCAAGAATCTGTTTTACACTGCAAATTGTTACACGGAATACGCCTGCAAATTGTTGTTCCTATACACTGCAATTTTACAAAAGAGTACAAAACTTGTTGATAGAAGTGTTGTTTACCCATAAAACAGTATAGTTTTATATATGGTTTTTACACAAGTAAATTAATTTGATCCTGAAATAACAGATGAATTATATAAATATACAATATTTAGCCTTGAGATGGAGACGAAATAGCAGAAATAATAGTTCCAGGAGCAGGGCTTCTGGGCACAACAACAATAAAATCAAAAAGCAACAAGATAAGATTATATTAAGTTTTAAATAGAGTGTAGCATATGTTTGCCAGAAAATTCATGTCTTTTACAATGATAATAGAGCTCACTATTTATAGTTGTACCTAGGAACAAGGTCCTAGGATCAAGCCCTTCTTTAATGTCAATTATGAAGGCCATTGAAGAATGTATAATGGCGGGCATAAATGCCATATTTTTTATAACGGGCAGTGTACTTAATGTTGTAGAATATTTTTCATTAAATGCTATCGGGTGGCAAACATTTATTTCATCTTTATGAGTATCATTCTCTCCGACAACAGACATGATAGTTGCCTTCAGTTTCAGCTATCTTATGTCTTCGGCTCAGCATTCTACTTCCTTATGCGATCATTTAGCATAGCATATTTTTTCCTATACAGATAGTCCCCCTGATTTCCGATGGCATAACTTTGTGTCACCGAGAAGTTGGTAGAAACATTCTTTTTGGCATGAAATTTACTGACCCCTCTGAAAAGTTTCTGACGGTTGATTAGACGCATGTTTCTCCGCATTTAATGCCCCGAACACGTGTCATCCCATGATTCAGTATAACTTTTGCCGGCTATCGAGGTAATTATGGCCATAAGTTTAGCGCCTAAACCTTTACTTATACGCATCGACCTCCTTCATTCTCACTTCATAACAATTTGAATTTTCTAAGACTTTTTACTCAACTCATACTTCAACTTTAACCTTTCTTTAGCTTCCTTCTTTGAGAGAAAAACCACGCCCTTGATAAACAATAGCCTCTTCTTCGAGAAAACCTAGTTCTTCAAAGAACAAAGGCAAAGCTGATGATGCTGCTCCACCTACGGTGAGTACCATCATCCCAAAGAACCTGATTACCACTAAAAATTTTGAAGAGAAGTACCCTCATGCTCACCCTCGTACGTGGGCTGTTAGCGTATGCCCTTCTTCTATCCATCCTTCTAGTATCCCTACTGTGAAGGAAGACTGTCATTGTCAAGATTTGGATATCATCGCTCCCGACCTGGTGGAGCGGATAACTTTACCCAAAAAGAGTTATACATATTTTTACACGTATCCCTTCACTTTGGGAGCGTTTTCTTTGAGCGGAGAGCTTGACTTCATTATTGTGGAGTTCTAGCTCCGCTATTAAGTGTGTTTGGCACAGGTAAGCCCTTTCTTATGGAGGACAATTACTTGTCTTCAGCACTTGTGCTAGGATATGGGAGAAGAGCTATCCTTAGCTCGAGTGATGAACCTCTATTCCCCCAAAATCTTCTGTGGGGGAATGATTAATTTCAGCAAGCAAGGCCACCATGCACTGCTATATAGCATGGATGATGATAACGACAGTGGGTAGATAGAACGGTTTGTTTCAGTCGCCACCAGTGACATCATTCCGGCCTCGGCTCTGGCTTTCCCGGAATTATGAAACCGCACTCATAAGTCTATCATTTGTTTCTTCTTCTGTTAAAGATCATTCTTCATCATTATTGACGTTTCTTCTTTTACCTATATCAGCGACTCGGTGGGTTCCCCTTAGAGTTGAGGGCTTGGACTAATGGATTCAGAAAACTTTGGACGTTACTATGCCCGAAACCTGCACGTGGAAAGAGATATTCCTGAAATACGGGTGGAAAGACAAAAATCATGGTAAGTTGAACTCAACTTGTTTTTACCATTTCTCATAAGGAAGTTGTTTGATTCTTCTCTCCTGTTGAATACAGGTCTACCCCAGGGCTCAGTTGTCGTCCTCGAAAAGGACGTTTTGGCTAATCCTGCTGATGCAGCGAGGCTGCTGCAGGAGGCTTTTACACAGACAGGTGTCTCCGAGCCCGCTTCTGGAGCAAGTGCTTCTTCTCGGAGTCCCCGGCCGGAGAACAAGCAACCAAAAAGAAGGCGTTCCTATGTGGTCGGGGGGATAGAATAAGAGGGCGAAGAATGCTGCCCGCGAGTCATCTCTGGAAGTCGTGGTGACGAGCCCTCCGCCCGGGGTGACCATAGATATCGTGATGATTGACGATTATGGAGAAGCCAGCGAGACAGGGGCTTCTCTACATAGAAAACGACGACCTTCCTCAGCTCAACAGACTGCTCAATCTGTTGAGTTAGTTACACCATCCGATGACGATGCCTCGGCGCTTTTGGGGGAGTTTGAGATGGTGGAAAATGCCAACTCCCATTTTCGGACCTCAGTCGTTGTGCCCGGTACTGTGGGGATAAGTACCGGTTCCCTGCCATCTTCGGATGACAAGCAACCAACACCTAGCACTACACTTGTCGCAACCACTTCTCATCCTTCAATGGCATCAGCTTCATCCCCTTCTTCACTGACTCTTCCACCAGCAACTGCTAAATCATCCCCACCGGTCGCATCCGTCCAGGAAGAGGATGTTCCTCTCCCCCAGTCAATACTTCATGGGAATTTGGGGCAAAATTATGCCACCCCCTCAGAAGATCTGCAAAGGAGGAGAAGGAGCGTTACTCTCTCGGTCTCTATCGGGTACAATCTGTTGTCCCTGCCGGTGAAACTTGCTAACTATTTGAAACCTTTGGCTTAGATTAAGATTGGAAAAAGATACAGTCTCTCTCGGGAGAGTGCTTGTTGAATAATGTTATGCACAATGTAGCAACTATATAATCTTCATTTTCTTTGTCATTTCTTATATCATTGATTTAGTAGTATTTTGAGTTTGCCTTTCTTGTTTCCCAGGACAATTTCCTTGCTTTCGAAGGACTCCAAAGGTTGATTCAGGAAAAGGATGAACTTACCTTTGAGCGGGATCCACTTTTGAACGAGCGGGACCAAATTGTTGTTTGCCTCTCAGAAATGGAAACCAAAGCTGCTGAGGTTGTTGTGTTGGAGGCTCGTTTGTAGTAAAGCAAGCAAGAAGTAGAGACCCTTAGCCAAGAGATCACCCCGCTGAGGGTTCAATTTGAAGAGTCTAGGGCCAAATGGGCTGAGGTCCATAGTGTCGTTCTTGCTGTATCCGATCACGAGTCTGCCTCCGCTGAAAGATTAAATAATTTGGAGGATCCCTTGAACTCCAAAATTGAAGAGCTTGCTGCTACCGAGGTGAAACATGCCTAATTGGAGGATAAGTATAAGAGGACCATTGAGCATAATAGACTTTTCAGCTCTACTGTCCGTGATCTCGATGTTAGCCTCTGGTCTGTTAGATCCGCACGCGAAAATAATTTCGCCGAGGTTGACCAACTTAAAGAAGAACTCAAGCGTCGAGCGGTTTTCTCTCATTATTGAAAAAAAATATGTTATGTACAGCATGAGGAGAAAAACCTTGGAACAGGCTAAAGCGGGTGTCATCGACTTTGATGCCTAAATTGCTAAAGCTCGTGAGCTGGAGTTAGCTGCTAAAAGGGGTCTTCCGGCCAGGGCTGATGCTTCTGGTTCTTCTGGTTCCAGTTCCGAATCCTCGGGAACTGAAGAGGAACCGGAAGGCGAAGATGTTAAAGGCCAAAATGAAGAGGGTCAAGATATCGAGCCGACAATGGATATACCCACTTCCCCTGGGGGG
>AWOL01S0003400.1:77482-88793 GCA_000715115.1 Nicotiana otophora
TATAAGCTTTGGTACTCCGGAGTCCGGAAGGGTAAGAATGGAGTGGGTATCTTGGTGGATGGGGAACTTAGAGAGTCGGTGGTTGAGGTTAGACGGGTGAATAATAGATTGATGACTATTAAGTTGGTGGTTGGAGAGTGCACCCTAAACATCGTTAGCGCCTATGCACTGCATGCGGGCCTGGATGAGGAGGTTAAATGGTGATTATGGGAGGGGTTAGATGATATTGTGCATCAAGTCCCGCTTACTGAGAGGCTATTTATAGGAGGAGATTTCAATGGTCATATTGGGTCGACCGCACGCGGCTATGGCGAGGTGCATGGAGGCTTCGATTTTGGGGAGAGGAACGGAGGAGGTACTTCGTTGTTGGACTTCGCTAAGGCTTTTGGGTTGGTGATTGCAAACTCTAACTTTCCGAAAAGGGAGGAACATTTGGTTACTTTCCAAAACGCTGTGGCGATGACTCAGATTGACTATCTCCTCCTCAAGAGGTATGATAGAGGGTTGTGCAAGGATTGTAAGGTTATTCCAGGACGACCGAAAATCAGGTGATGTCTAGGCTCTTGGCCTAGACTAGTTGTGGTGCTTATCGTCTTAGGATCATAATCCATGCGCGCCATGAGGTTGGCTAAGGAAATGTTTTATCCCTCGCCTGACACTGAACATCTCCCTCGCTTGCACAGTCCAATCCTCAAGCTTGACACTCGCCTCGTGCATCCATACCCGGCTTGTGCTTCGTCCGAGTAAGGTAACCTTTAGTCCTTGGCCATTTTCATGTGCGTCTTTCGTGGCATGCCCATACATAGCTCCGCGACACACTTTCATCCCGCATAGTGCAGTGTCGCCCCACAACCTTTAAGCCAACGGACCCTTGCTCGCATAGCTGAACCCAAGCTAAGCATACAAGTCGATACATGATGCCCCTAAGGTAGGTGCATCAAGTATCCAATCGGCACGGAGGTCTTTGTCCAACATTTCGGCAGCCCGCGGGGCATACCCATCCCACACGCCGAGCCTCTGGCGCCCGTTTGGTGCCCAACGCTAGCCCGAAGGTGTCGCGCCGTCCATAGAGTTCCCTAACTCGTATAGATACCTATGACACTCCTTTTAGTCGTCCAGGCAGGCCCTTGAGGTTCCCCCTCAAGGTCGCTCATTCAGTACGACTTGGTGGCAGCACGCATCGGGGAGGCAGGTTGAGCTTCAACACCTATACCCCCTTATATATGCTTAAAATTAAAAAAGCCCAAGTTTTCTGAATAGACAGTTCTACGTCAGAAAAACAGAAGGACCTTTTTTCACCGGTTCTGACCAAAATCACAACCCTAAAATGCGGTTTGTAACAATAAGGTGTGATAGCTTATGTCGAGAACTTGCTCATATTTTTGCAACAATTAAATCTCGAAAAAAAATTATCTATGTGACTCAAACCATAATATTGGTTTCAATAAAATGTTAGCATCGATCAAAATGAGCACCAGAGTATATTCAAGGAACCTGATTAACAACCATCATTATATTACAAATACTATTTCTAAGAAAATACAGCAGAGTGATGAATCTAAAATATCTAAGGTACACATTTGCATACATATTCTTGAGTCTCCTCTAAAATTGTAATTCAAAGAAGCTACAAACAAAAAAAGGGTGGTAAAGCTAAAAAATCCAGGATAAAATACATTTGCCCATAAGATGTTTCAGTTTCCTAAAAGATTACATATGGAGTACAGCAGGATACTGTGGGGGCCCACCGCCCGTTCGATATTTGGTTACATTCTTTTATCACATCAAGAGGCGGGATGTTACGCTATTGATTGAGTTTCAACTCTTCGCTTCAATTGCGGACTACAAAGGGAAATGAAACTCACAAAGTGACGGCTAATTTTTTTTCTTCAATCTAAAACCTCTCATCAAACCTTATCCAGCAACTAAATCACATATAAATAGAAATTAATTAGATCATAAACCAAGCTTTGCACATAAAAAATATTTCAAATAACTCTTATTTAATATTATTGTCTAGTAACGGGTAAATAGTAAATAACACCTAATACCATATTATTTATGCTGATAGTCTAAAAGAGATGGAAGTTTTTTATTTTTTACTTTTTCCATTTACGCAACTCGCTCTCAGTACACTTTGACCTTGTGTAAAGCAATCATTTTATTCTCCATGGCTTGGCTATTATCCACTACAGAGCCGAAAAAGGAGCCGCCCTCTTATCTTTCACGAGACTTACAGATTCAAATAATACAAAACCGCATTGACCTCTCTCTCTTGGCTCAATATTACTGTTATATAATGCACATACACATCAACTTCCTAATCAATCCATGCAAATTCTTTACGGTTTTATGGTTTTACGCACTAAAAAAGTCACTGTCTACAGACTCTGCAAGGAACTTCCAAACAAACAAAAAGTAGTTATAGAAATTCGAAAACAAGAAAAAGGCCACTAAAAGTAGAAATCTTTCACGGACCCCATTATATTTTCACCCTTTTTCTCATCTTGAAGAATTTTATTGGAGAAGAGAAAGTGTTCAAGTGGGCAGATTCTTGTACTTGTATGGTAATAAAACAAGTCACAATTAATGATTTTTCTTTGCATTTATCCATCACGGGTTACTACAAAACAATATTTGTTTTTAATTACTACCACCCTAATGCAAATTTCCTCTCTATAAAATACCACCCTCCTCTAACACTAAAATTTGCCTCTCATTTCATATATTCCTTCTAGTGTGTGTATTCTCTTAGTTTTTTTTTTTATAGAGAGGTCATGAAGAACCAAGGAATGGCCTTTTCATGTAATGACAAAAGTAGCCACTACTCTGTTTTTCTCTACATTATTGGCTTCATGTTTAGTCATTCTCTGTTAGAATTCAAGCCGGTTTTGGCTCAGAATTCGCCCGTTTTCGCTTGTGATATCACGAGCAATCCTGGGTTAGCGAATTTGACATTCTGCGACGCATCTTTGACCGTGGAAACAAGAGTGGGTGATCTGGTGCAGAGATTGACATTGTCTGAAAAGATTGGATTCTTGGTGAGTGGTGCAGGTGGAGTGAGTAGGCTCGGGATTCCGCGCTACGAGTGGTGGTCTGAGGCATTACATGGAGTTTCATATACTGGTCCAGGAGTACATTTCTCTGGTTTGATTCCTGCTGCTACTAGTTTCCCTCAAGTCATTCTAACTGCTGCTTCTTTCAATGTCACCTTGTTTGAAACCATTGGAAAGGTAATCTTAGATTCCATTTCTTCAGCTTTTTATTGTTTTGTCGTTTAATGTTATAATCTCATTGTTCGAACATATTTTCTTTTTAGTTCGTGTAAAAAAGAATGACTTATTTCCTTATTTGAAAATAATTTACCTTTATGCAATGATTTATAACCACACAAAATATATGTGCTTCATTCTACACCACAAGTTAAAAAGTCTTCTCCTTTTTCTTAAACTCCGTGCCCAGTTAAATGGGTTCACATAAATTGAAATGGATGAAGCATATATTAGAATTCCTTAGATAGTGAAGTTTAATTCTTGACGTACGTTGCCGACGCACCATTATTTTCAAAACCACCCCCCTTTTTTTCTATTAAAGAGACCTTTGTCCAGTTTTATGGCTAATGCATGCTTAGGTTTCGTCTTATCGACGCTAAGTTGACACAAAAAAAATTAGACTCCGTGTTAATTGATAAGAAGGGCCAAAAGCTATGTATTATTATTTTTCTTTGGAACTAAGGTAAACATTTTTGGCTAAAGGAATCTTAATCATCAGAGCTAGTACTTTCTTTATTAATTAAACAGAAATAATGAAATGGCAAGTTTATCTTAATATGTTGTATTAGGTAATATGTCTTATATTCTAGATTATTAGTCTACTTTTATTTACCTGTTTTATTTTTTAGGTGATGTAGTAGTATAGATTTTCTTATATAATGGTATTATATAAAATTTAAACTTTATGCAAATGTATACTCTCTCCGCTTCAATTTAGATGGGTTAATTTAACTTGGCACAAAGTTTAAGAAAGAAAAGAACACTTTTGAAATATGTGGTCCTAAAAGCTTAAAAGGTAAAAGTTTTGTGGGGCCATAATATTTATGTGGCTATAAAAGTTTCTCAGTAAGGGTAAAGTGGATAAAATAAAAAGTTAAAGTTAAATTGTTTCTAAATATAAAAATATGTCATTCTTTTTGGAACAGACTAATAAATAAAGTGTGTCATTTAATTTGAAACGGAGAGAGTATATCATAATGATTCCAGCTTGTAATGTGGTTTGCTTCGTCAGGGTAAATTGCATTAGCTTCTGAATTTTGGTTAAGATGTTACATTTTTCAGAATGACCGTCAGTGTCAAATGGATGAAACAAACAGTTCGGTTATTTATTAAACAGTTATGCCTGAATAGCCCATTCACCAAATGGTAATGACAGGGATATTAGTAGAAAAGCTACTCCATTTAATTTTTCAAAATTTGTACAGTAGAATCTTCCTTTTGTCTATGTGAAATCAAACTCTTGATAGCAAATATGAGGCTTTAGTTTAATTTTCATGTACTTATTACTTAAATCTCATAGAAAGCAATTGCGAATCACATATCAAACAAATTAATTCTTGAGTAGAAATGGACCTTGAGAGTTAGGAGTGAATTCAATTGAATCCATCATTTTCTGCATAGACCATAGATGTATGTGTGTGAGAAGCTCTTAGACGTAGCACAAAAATTTAGTCTTGAACCAATATTTTTTATGAATTCAGAATTTTGAACGTATTAAGTTTAAATATTGGATCTGTCTCTGGTTGCAGGTGGTATCTACCGAGGCTAGGGCAATGTATAATGTTGGTTTAGCAGGATTGACATATTGGTCTCCCAATATTAATATTTTCCGCGACCCGAGATGGGGAAGAGGCCAAGAAACACCAGGAGAAGATCCAACACTCACCAGCAAGTATGGTGCAGCCTATGTTAGAGGCTTGCAGCAAACAGATGATGGTAGCAAAGATAAGCTCAAGGTTGCTGCTTGTTGTAAGCATTACACAGCTTATGATGTTGATAATTGGAAAGGAATCCAAAGATACAATTTCAATGCTGTGGTTAGTTCTCTCCTTGTGCTATTTCACTTAAAACATCTAGTCATTTAGCCATATCTTTTGGTCAAGTTTAGTAGTATGAGTTCTACAACAGATTAAATTATGCTAATAATGTAAACATTCTTTATACTGTAGTGTACATAAGTGAAATGCTTTGCTTCCTTTGTGAGTAGGTAACTCAACAAGATATGGATGATACATTTCAACCCCCATTCAAGAGTTGTGTTCTTGAAGGAAATGTCGCGAGTGTGATGTGTTCATATAACCAAGTTAATGGCAAGCCAACATGTGGTGATCCAGACCTTCTTGCTGGGATTATCAGAGGAGAATGGAATTTAAATGGGTATAATATTATGCTTTCTTCATTTTGTTTCTTTTCAAAAGAGTTAGAAGCATCTATAGTACTTATACAAGTATGCTTAAACAGATATATAGTTACGGATTGTGATTCATTGAATGAGATATTTAATTCTCAACACTACACAAAAACACCAGAGGAGACTGCAGCTTTGGGTCTAAATTCAGGTGAACTATTTTCTAACTCTTTATGTTTAGTGACTAATGCATTTCATATATATTCCCTCGATCACAATTCTGTGTCCAGTATAACACCATGACATAAAATGGGACGGAGGGAGTATTATCGTACCATTGACCTCTACTAAGGTTCGATCTTTGTATTACTAAGTCAAGAATCTGGTATGTATCTTGAATGTGACAGGGGTGGACCTGAATTGTGGATCTTGGCTGAGTAAATATACTCAAGGTGCTTTTAACCAAAAACTTGTGAATGAATCAGTTATTGACAGAGCTATCTCAAACAACTTTGCAACACTAATGAGACTTGGATTCTTTGATGGTAATCCAAGAAACCACATTTATGGAAACCTTGGCCCCAAAGATGTCTGCACACTGGAAAACCAAGAGCTTGCTCGTGAAGCTGCAAGGCAAGGGATTGTCTTACTGAAAAACACTGCAGGATCGCTACCTTTAACTCCCACCGCCATAAAATCCTTAGCAGTCATTGGTCCTAATGCGAATGTAACCAAAACCATGATTGGCAATTATGAAGGTACATTGACATATCAGACATGTTATTATAGGTCTATTTAACTTGATGGTATAAATATTCTACACTGTCAGTGCACAGAACTTAAACTCTTACTAAGTCTTTTTTTTCTCAATCATTTCTGACTTTTGCAGGAACCCCATGCAAGTACACTACTCCCTTGCAAGGCCTAACAGCCTCAGTTGCCACAATTTACAAGCCTGGATGTTCTGATGTGTCTTGCAACACTGCCCAACTTGATGATGCTAAGAAAATAGCATCCGCAGCTGATGCTGTGGTCATGGTAATGGGATCTGATCAATCTATCGAAAGAGAAAGCCTCGACAGAGTTAATATAACGCTTCCTGGACAACAATCAGTTCTAATAGCAGAGGTTGCTAAAGTTGCCAAGGGTCCTGTAATTCTTGTTATCATGTCTGGAGGTGGCATGGACGTACAATTTGCAGTCGATAATCCTAAGATAACTAGCATTCTTTGGGTTGGTTTCCCTGGAGAAGCCGGCGGTGCTGCCTTAGCAGATGTCATATTTGGATATTACAATCCAAGTCTGTCTCTCATTTCCATTTTCAAGAAAGTTACATCAAATTAAGATCTTGATTTTCTCTATATTCGATTCATTAATTCCAATGACTAAATAGCTTAAATTATTGAATCTTGTAGGTGGAAGGCTACCAATGACATGGTATCCACAATCATATGCAGACGCGGTTCCAATGACTATTATGAACATGAGGCCAGATCCTGCCACAAACTACCCTGGCAGGACTTATAGGTTCTATACCGGTCCAACTGTTTTTACATTTGGTCATGGATTAAGCTACTCTCAGTTCAAACACCGCCTAGATCAAGCGCCAACATTTGTATCCATCCCTCTCGAGGAAAAACATACTTGTCGTTCAACAAAGTGCAAGTCTATTGATACTGTTGAGCAAAGTTGCAGCAATTTGGGATTTAATGTTCATCTTAGAGTTAAAAATATGGGAAAGATTAGTGGAAGCCATACAATTTTCTTATTCAATTCACCTCCCTCAGTCCATAATGCACCTCAGAAGCATTTGTTGGGCTTTGAGAAAGTTCATTTGACACCACAAGAAGAAGGGGTTGTTAAGTTCAATGTAGATGTTTGCAAGCATTTGAGTGGACATGATGAGCTTGGAAACAAGAAAGTTGCATTAGGACAACACGTTCTTCATATAGGAGATTTGAAACATTCCTTCACTGTGAGGATTTGAAGAACTCAAGATAACTTCATTTTCTTGTTTCTCAAAAAGAGAAATATGACAAGATGAAAAAATTCGAACATTGAATGAATTGAGACAACTGTAACAAGTTTCTTATTTTTTTGCCGATTTATCCGGCTTAACTAGAAGAATCAAAATCTTGAAGTGAAATGAAGCTATCTACAAATTCTTGTATATTTCTTCCTGATATCATCTATTGTGATGACCCAAAAGGTCATCTTATATTTTAGAACTCGAATCTGCGCTCTTAAGCCTTACAAATCTCATTTTTACCCTCCTCGATTTGCGTGCGCAGTCCGGACATGTTTCCGAAAAGCTTTTATGTTGAAATTTGATAAAAATAAGAAGTTATGCCTTAAAAGTTAATTTTAGTTGACTTCGATCAATATTTTTGATAAACGGGACCGGATCCATATTTTGACGGTCCCAGTGGGTCCGTATCGAATTATGGGACCTGGGCGTATGCCCGGAATCGAATTCGGAAGTCCTTAACTTGAGTTATGAATTTTTGAAAAAAATTAAAAGTCTGAAAATTATTTGTTTTTAAGAATTGATTGATGTTTGGCATTGTTAGTACAGGATCCGTATTTTGGTTCCGGAGCCCGGTACAAGTTTATTATGATATTTAAGACTTGTATGTGCAATTTGGTGAGAAACGGAGTTGATTTGACGTGATTCGGACGTCCAGTTGAGAAGATATGAATTTTTAAGTGTTCTTGAAAATTTTATTCGGTTTGGTGCTAAATTCGTAGTTCTAGGTGTTATTTTGGCGATTTGATCGCGCGAGTAAGTTCGTATGATGTTTTTAGACTTGTGTGCATGTTTGGTTTGGAGCCCCGAGGACTCGGGTGAGTTTCGGATAGGCTACAGGATGTTTTGAACTTAGAAAAATCCGGTATGTTTGGTGTATCTAATGTCTGCAATACTGTGCTTCGCAATCGCGTAGTTACTCTCGCGATCGCGAAGGGGAAACTGGGCTGGGGGAGGATTTACTCTACGCGAACGCGAGACCATGGTCGCGAACGTGGAGCATTGGGGGGAGTTGCTCTACGCGAACGCGACAGGTCGAACGCGAACGCGAAGCTCTAGCTATGTTGGGCAGGAGACCTGGAGAAGCTCTACGCGAACGCGAGCCATTTCACGCGAACACGAAGGTAAGGCGGGCTAAGCCTTCGCGAACGTGTAAAGCCTCCTGCGATCGGTAAGTCCTTAGGAGGCTGCTCTTCGCGAACGCGGCACGATGAACACTGTCACTCAGTGCATAAAACAGAACCAAACACGGGTTTAAGCCATTTCTTCAACATATTTCAAGAACCAAACGGGTAGAGGCTATTTTCAAGAGTCACTTTCTTCCCCAAATTATTGGTAAGTGATTCTAAACCATTTTCTTTCAATTACCCATTTCATTTCTCGAATTATCAACAAAAAATCTAGAGTTTTCATGGTAGAATTGGGGGTTAGGGTAGAAAACTAGGGATTTCGGAAATTTGAGAATTTAGACCTCAATTGGAGGTCGGATTCTAAAACCAATTACATATTCGGGCTCGGGGGTGAATGGGTAAATGAATTTTGGTCCGAACCTCGGATTTTGACCAAGCGGTCCCGGGGTCGATTTTTTGACTTTTTGGAGAAAAATTTGAGAAATTTAATTTATGCAATGTAATTATTTCCTTTAGCAATATTTGATATTATTGAGTCATTTTTGAATAGATACGAGTGGTTTGGAGGTGAATTCCAAAGGAAAAGCTGTGATTGAGAATTGAGTGGCCTTCGGAGCGAGTTAAGTGTCGTGTCTAACTTTGGCTTGAGGAAATAGGTATTATGTGTTTATTTGCTACGTGTTTGGTTGTTAAATACGATGTATAGGTGAGGTGACGAGCATCTATACGTCGTTGTCGAGTCATAGCTTGCGAGTAAAATTCTATTCTTGTCTATTTTGTAGCCTAAAATTCTACTATCCACGCTTAGCGGGTTATTTAAAATGTTGGGTGACTTATATCTGGTTTCACTGAGATTTGGTGACTTTCGAATATTGATTCAAGGTTGAGGTTGCATTGTACTATAGATTATGGGTAAATAACTGGTTTCTTTGTGATACTCATATCCATCCGTTGTTATTGATTCTGTGATTTGTGAGGAAGAGTATAAAGCACGAAGGGTGATGCCATGCATGCATTATTTATATTGCGAGGAAGAGTGTAAAGCACGAAGGGTGATGTTGTGCCGTGATATGTGAGTGTTAATGCACGAAGGGTGATGTCGTGCCATGATTTGTGAGTGATAAAGCACGAAGGGTAATGCCGTGTATGTTATGAGAGGTTTAATGCACGAAGGGTGATGCCGTGTCGTTCTATTTATTTATTTGGTGAGGTTGAGAGTAAAAGCACGAAGGATGATGCCGTGCAGTTTTCCTTTGCTGTTTTATTTGCTCAATTCGTTTAAGGATTTTTGGTTTAATTCTGTCTTTTCATTATTCTCACTCTTTATATTGTATTCCCCCACTGTATGTCCTATTCCTATTATTTCTGCGTTATTTCTTTATTTACTGTTGTTGCCACTAGCATGATTATACTGTTCAGGTTATATGTGGGTGTCTTGTCCTAGCCTCGTCACTACTTCGCCGAGGTTAGGCTCGACACTTACCAATATATGGGGTCGGTTGTACTGATGCTGCACTCTGCACTTTCTGTGCAGATTTTGGTACCGGCTCAGATTGATCGAGATTTTGCTATTGGTCAGCTGTCCGGAGACTCAAGGTAGATCTGTCGGCGTTCACAGACCTTGAAGTCCCTGTCTATCTTTTATGTCCTACTGCTTTCTTTCATTCAGACAGTTATATTTCTTTCAGACTATTACTTGTAGAAAATTCTAGAATGCTCGTGAATTGTGATTCCAGATCCAGGTGGTAGTAATTAATATAGTTTTATGATATTCCGCACTTATTATATTTCATCTTAGCTAATTATTGTTAATTACTGAATAAAAATAAGGAATTGGTTTAATAATTTTCTAACTTTGGCTTGCCTAGCAAGTGAAATGTTAAGCGTCATCACGGTCCCGTCGGTGGAAAATTTTGTGACGTGACAAGTTGGTATCAGAGCCCTAAGTTGCCTCGGTCTCACGATTCACGAGCAAGCTTAATAGAGTCTGGAGGATCGGTACGGAGACGTCTTTGCTTATCTTCCGGAGGCTATGAAGTTTAGGAACAAATTTCACTTTTATTCTCCCCTGTCGTGCGATGTTGTTTTCTCAATACTGATTGAACTCTTCTACTCTTATTCTCTCGCAAATGGCGAGAACACGTACCGCTTCCTCAGCTGAGCAGCAGCCAGAGCCTCTAGTGGAAACTCCTACGAGGGGCAGAGGTCGAGGCCGAGGCAGGGGCAGGGCTCGGCCTAGAGCCCGAGCAGCATCCCCAGCAGTGGAGCCTCAGGTAGAGCTTGACGAGGAGGTTCCAGCCCAGACTATTCCTGCTGGACCAGCTCAGGTTTCCGGAGGGGTTCATTGCCACCCCAGTACTTCAGGACGCTTTGGTCCGTTTGGTGGGCCTTATGGAGAGTGTGGCCCAGATTGGCGCATTTTCCATGGCACTAGTAGTCTCTCAGGCTGGAGGAGGAGCCCAGACTCCCACCTCTCCCGCTCCGGAGCAGATAGCTCCCTAGTATCAGGCTCCAGTAGCTCAGCTAGTCGGACTAGTTCAACCGGTTATTGCGGCACAGGTCGGAGATGGGCCAGCTATGTCTTCTGAGGCTTTATGGAGATTGGACAGGTTTATCAAGCTCTTTCCTATTCACTTCAGTGGTGCTCCTTCAGAGGATCCGCGGGAGTATCTTGACAGCTGTCACGAGGTTCTACGGAACATGGGTATAGTGGAGACCAATAGGGTCGATTTTGCTACATTTCAGATGACTGGTT